>JANRGW010017856.1:0-87833 GCA_024733675.1 Psilopsiagon aymara
GCACCCCCCCCCCCCCCCCGTTATTGGTTTCCTCTTAATCCAAGCCCATTTTGAAAGATAAGGTGACCCTGGATGTAATTCAGGCATCCAGGCATTGTCTGAGAGACGACATCCAGACATTGTCGGAGTTTGCAGTGGAGTTTCTACTTTGGAAACGCCTTTTTGATTTTCTGGTCAAGATCCTATAAAAACAGGCTCTGTTTGGCTTAATTGATTTCCTCCCAGGGGAAGTTTTGCTCAATTAGATATAGAGGTTTCAAGCAGTCAGGGCCTTCTGATGTGGCATCAGGCACGTGGGAAGACTGAGGATCTTATCTAGTATTTTCTATGCTTTGTGTTTTTAGTGATCTGGTTCTGTTCTTGAAAGTCCATGAGAATAAAATTGCTGCTCCATGCTGTTGGTCAAGTTGTGTTTTGGAGAGTTGAAGAATGCCTTATCCAGTAGCGTTCCTTTACTATTTTAAGGCTGAGCATTACGGGGGGTAGGATGTGATGTGTGAAATTGCGTTCTGTTGACAAAATATGCTAAAGCTGAGAGCAGTTGTGCAGTTATATATCTAAAACAGTATTTAGCCATTGCCTTTTGCTGCCTTTCCTTCCCACCTAGTCTCAGCAGTAAACTGGTGTGTTCAGGAAATACCTGTTGCTGCTGCTGCATTTTCAGAAAGCTGTAGTAATGTATTCTGGCATCATTCTGTGTATGGGTAGTGGATAAATATGTGAAATGAGGAGGAAAAACGTCTCTTAGTTTATTCAACTCTTCAGTTTTAATGTAGCTTGATTTCTGTATTCTAACTGGTTAGGTTGATAATTGATACAGAGAAAATGTTAATAAAACTTGGGTTTTCAGTTATGTCTGCTTTACTGCATGCAAATATCACGCTTCTATCTGTTCTTAGTAAAAACATTTTATTTGGGGGGAGCTAGAAGTGATAGATCCAAGGCGCATGACAGTGCTCAAAGGTATTTTTTCTCAGTTTGGTGTACAGGATCTGAGTTACGGAAGCTTTCTTATGTGCTCTTTTATTTGCTTTTGAAGGGTTCCAGAGTCACAAAAGGTTGGGTGCCTAATGGCTGGACAGCATCATTAATTTTGGAGAGGATAAAGACTTGAAGATAATGAAGAATCAGCAAATCAGTTAATGTGAATTTGGGGTTGGCTCTTCAGATACATGCAAAATTGGCCCCAGAGGACTTGTACCTGGGCTGTACATCCAGTGGCCGCAGACAGTTGATGTTGTGAACTGGTCCCAGAGGAATTCTGTCTTTCGCTGGAAGTTCAGAACCTTCTTATTAGAGTCTACCAGTTGTTGTCATGGGGACAAGAGGTGATCACTGGTGACAGATAAAATGCTTTAGTTACTCTTTATACTGTAAATAGCATAGTTCAGGGCACTCCAGTTTTTCATTTAATTAAAGATGGAAGCATTTTTATTCTGCATTTGTCTTTGCAATGCTTGAAAAAGTTTTGTTTGTTTTTTTTTTTATTTAATACTTTGTTTTAACAGATGTGTCTGTACTTTGTACAGTTCTTTATATAAAAGCAGAAAAGACCTGTCCTATTTTACAGTGCTTAAGCTAATTAAACCCTCCAGCAGAACCAAACAGAAGGTAAAACAATATTTCCAGGAGATACTTAATTTCAGCAGTCTGCTGCTGTGATTTGTGGCTGACCTCCAATATCCATATCTGCATTTGTTCTATTTTCACTTTGTATTCTGGAAACCCTTAGTTTTCTTTAACTGGAAAATAAAAATGAAAAAGAAACTTCTCCTTTGAGTTGTGCTGATTAAACAAGAAATGCATTTTTTCAGTTGATTTAGTTAAACTGGTGCAAAACATGGAGAAACTTCCAGATCTTAGTTTAAGCTTTGCATGTTTTGACCTAGGTGAACTGAATGAAGAAGGTTCAAGCTACATAGATACAGATGTGAGTGACGTAAGAATCAATGTAACATAATGCTTTGTCTGAAGGGAGTCCATTTTGGAGCAACTTTGAATATAGTTTAAATTGAGCAACATCAAGTTCATAATGGTTTGACTATCTGGAAGGCAGCTTTTTATGTGTTCTTTTTCTTACCAGCTTTCTTCAATAACAGTAATTAAACTCTTCAGTCATGCTTTATAACATTGGAATGAAACTGGTTAGACTGGATGCATTTGCTTTCCTCAGTCTTCCTTTTCCAGAAAGCAAGCGCTGTCCTTGTCCTGGAAGTCTGAGCCCTGGTGGGATCACGGAGAGCATTGAATTGAAACTTTAGTAGCGTGAAAGGTTAGAGTATCATGTGCAGGTTTTATGTATGAGTAAAGGGTGAGGGTATGTTTGATAAGAGGCAAGCATGTCTTATAACACATTCCAAAGAAAATCTTGTCTATAGTGTGGTAACTTAGGAACCGATGTCTAGACTACTTTGAGAAATTGTAAGCATGGTCTTCAGACCAAAGCCATAAGAGAAAGAAAAAATGATGCACATTATATTTTTAATATTTGACTGAATTCCAGGGAGATCGGAAGTATTTTGTCAGTATTTCAGTCTCCCTGACTGCTAGGTGAATGCCAGTCCATGGTAACATTTTCATTCTTGAATATACAGCAGCTTTGGATTTTCATGATTACATGATGTAAACTAAGTATTTGTCAATGATAGAAAATTTTTACTTTAACCAGTGGTGTGTCTTCATCTTATTAAACTGTTTATATGTGTTTGAGAATCTGTGACATATGGTCAAGATCTATTATTAGACCTAAATAACTTGATCTTTGTATTGCTGTACAGAGCTGTTAAGACATTACATTTTGTGAGTAAGGACGAATGTTTTTATTCTGCTACAGTCAGTGTCAAACACTAATCTTGAGAATGCAAAAATAGTTTTAGGAGGCAGGTTAAATGTAGTTTTTCTCTTTGCTGTGTGTGAAGTAGGTGGTTTTTGTTAGTGGTTGAATGATGTCCTTACTGGCCCATTGGAATAGCTACAATGTAGCCGTAGTGGTATTTCCATCATTTGAAGTCTTTACTGTTGGATTCTTTTGGATGGTTTTGCTTTGGGGTGGGGAAGAACTTCTGGTTCAGAGAGAGACGTGTTTCAGTTCAGAGAGATTTGTTGTTATATGCAGGTGCTATCGGTTGAAGTTCTATTACCAGTCATCTCTCTGTTCCACAGTGTATTTGTAAGCGTAGTCCAAATCTGGTGTCAGGAAACCTTTATTTGGTATTATAACATATAAACAGGATTTCCATTTTACAGCAAACAGTATTATGCCATAGGTTATGCAGAATTTGTCAGTCTCTAAATTAATGCATGAATTTAATCTTTGCAAAGTTGTCATCATTCTAGATACTAGAAATGCTTCACCAAATAAATGTTGAGGGTGCTTTATCTATATCCCATATGAAATTACTATATTAATAGCTCTTTGGGAAAGGAATTTTTTGGCAGCTTTTAGAGGAGGACATTGTCTTGAGGGTTAAGTAATGATTGAAATAGTGTTTTGGAAATAAATGTGATTCAACTGGATATTAAAGCTTTTTTTATTTGTATCATTTGTAGTTTGCCATATACCTTGATATTCTAGAACAATGTTGGTTTAGAGTCTTTATTACCCAGTACTTTAGATATTCCGATCAATACTGAAATCGCTGGTTTTGTTTTCTGTTACCTACTGGTCTTTCAAGTGTTTGTCTAGCAAGGGGTGTGATATTTTAAGCTGCTAGATAGTAATACTGGTACTTATTAGTTACTATTTCTGCTCTAATAGCTTCAGAATTCTTTGAATGTGTCTGGCCTAGGAGAATATCATTAATAGTGAAAAATGTATACTTGCAAAGAGGAGAAATCTATTATATAGTGGTTTTGTAAATTATGTCTGTATATATAAATATTCCTTAGCTTCCGTTGTTTTTTGGGTTTTTTTTTTTTTTTAGGGACGAACCATTATACTACTTTGACACCTTAAAGTTTCTAGTGATTTTTAGCAGTGGTGAACTCCAGCTTCATGTTTGTGTTCTTTGCAATATGTGAGGAAAAACTGGCAGGACTGCATGCCACTGTAATTAAACTGTTAAACATAGAAACTTGAAGGCAGAAGCTTGTCTTACCTGTTTGAAGAGTATGTCAGCATATTTAAGTGAAATTTTATTTTGAAACTGTATGCTTGTAATTATTACCACATTCCTTAGCAGCATAACTAGTTTGTGATCAAATGGAGGTATCTTCAAAACATTTAATAACATTTGTTACACTGTAAACTCTGTGCCTTTTGTACTTATTTGTGTTATTTTTATTTTTGCAGGATTACAAAGCCATTGACATTTGCTGACTGTGTCGGTGATGAGCTTCCTTTAGGATGGGAAACTGTTTATGATCAACAGATTGGAGTTTATTATATGGACCACATAAATCGTAAGTAGATGTATGATTATTTTGAGGAATCCTAGCAAACTGATCTTTACTGATGGGACTAACTCTGTTTCTAATACCATTTATTCACCTTATGCTACAGTAAGAAAATGTATGCAAGTATCTGTTTTCTCATCTTTGAAATGGGGGCATAATCCTTTTGTTTGTAAACAATTTTACAGCCTATGATTGAGTTACAGTGTATATAACTTTTTTTTCTTTATCAAACTGTGGAGTATCAGTAATTTTGTTGTTGCTTTTTGTCCTTCTTATTTTTTCACTCATCTGTTTCACTTTTCAGTGTTCTGCTGAGAGAAAAGTGCTGATTTTTAATTAGGAGCACCAGAAAATACAGTAATCTCAGAGTCTCGTCAGCAATGTATGTTTTATGCTTTGCTACAGTAGAAAGTGCTCTTGAAACAACAATAGATGTCCTTTTTGGAAACAAAGAGGGAGAAATTTCCAACATTTTCACTTTTGGACTATTGCTGAGCTTTGTATTGCCATTGCCTGACACATTTGCCAGCTCCACTTCAAAAAAAAAAAAAAAGCCTTATCTTTACAGCTTTGTACTACTGCTGCTGTTACTGTTGTGCTGCTGTCATTCTTATCATCAAGGAGTGAAAGCTTTCAATATTGTAGGAATTGGCAGACTGCAGGGAAGGAGAAAAAAAAAAAAGTAGTTATGTGGGCTATCACAGCAGTGGTAAATAGTATAATCTGCAGAAACAACCTCAATACTATCTACTTGAAATCTGGTCAATTAAAAAGTAAAAGTGAAGAAATAGCTTTTGGCTTCCTGCCATCGTTGGAATTCCTTTTGTATTGTGGTTTCAGTTACTTATTTTAAAAAACCCTGACAGAATAACAAATGTTCCCATAATACTGTTTGACCTACATAGGTACTTTATTTGTTGTGAAATTAACAAAGATCACAAATGAAATAATAAACTTTAAAGAGCTATTAATGCACTGATCACAAGGATAGACAGCCGAGACAGTTGAGAGGCAATAAATACAGACTGTTAGCTCATTCTTACAGTAACTCTGTTTAAAAGAAGTAGTAGCCTAATGATTGCTGTTTAGACTGTCGTGATAACTTTAGTTAATGTTGAAGCTTAATAAAAAGTGAAGTATGCATCAGAGTACAGTAGCGGAGTGCACTTGTACCAACATACGTGCACATGCATGAATGTACATAGTTAAATAACCCAAAGCCCGGCAACTCCCCAAACAAAAAAACGTAAATGAGGATATTGGCAACTCTTTTTCTTCAACTTTGAAAAAGGTATTAGGAGTCCCTATAGATATTGAGCAGAACATGAACTCCCATTGCAATGCTGTAACTAAAAAACCTACTGAAACATCCTACCTGATAGGCATCTTTGATAGGAATGGCAGTCAGCATCATGTACAAATGAAATCAGTGACTTTTGCTTTTCAGACTTTGTTATTAGCTGCTTTACCACAGACATCAAGTTAGAACTTACAGAAAGGATATTAATCATTTTAGGCATGTCAGATCTGGCTGGCATTTTTTTTTTCTATGCAGTTGAGAGTAAAAACTGTAGAAGATTGCCTTTTGCAGGGAGAACTGAATTCCCAAATGCTCAATAGGAAGGCACAAATAAGAGAAGATTAATATAAATGGGTCTGGGAAAGCAAAAGTAATCATATTAGGAATTAAATAAAGGAAACATATGAACCAGAGGTATAGAAACTTCTTAGGGCCTGTGCTGAACTGAGTGAAAGGAATCATTCTGCAATTAACAAGGTTGCAAAATTTGTCTCTTTCATGATAACTAATTACTCGCAGCCCACAGATATTATCCTGAATGGTAATTCAGTCGTCACAGCAAAATGGGTTTGTCACCCTTAGGCTAATACAGTGCTTGCATATACAAGCAAGATTTATATTCAGAGGGAAGACACAGTTGGTATTATAGCTGGTAATCATTATTCAAAAATTAGTAGGGTAATCAGTCCAATTTTAAACTGTGGACAACAAAGGTACCAATCAAGACTGCATTAACCTCCTTTGTAGAAGTGAGAACTAATGAGTAGATAACCATGTGTATCATGGGATGGCGGCAGGTATGGGTTAGGGACTGAAAAAAAATGTTTTTCTGAAATGAGTCCTTTGTATTCTGAACTATTTCTACAGTACTTGGAATGGCAACTTCCATGTGAAAACATTCAGACTGCCTTTTGTGGCTGACTGCATTAAATGCTTCATACGCCCTTGGAGTTCTGTGTTAATTGACAAAACAGAAGACCTTTCTTTCAAGAAACACTGAGGAAAAAATGCAAAGGATAATTCAAAGAGAGTCTTTCTAAAGTTAGGCTTACTAGGAACCTCTCATGCTTTGTGCACCATTTAAAGCTTTTTGCCCTTGCACCTTTTAAAAGAAAACAGTAATACATCTGATTTTTTCCAAGCCTCTCGCTATGTTTGTTTACCCAGAAAGTAATAAAAAGATTTCTAGGCAATAACTTTCCATTTATATTGAAAACCCCCAGGAACAGAGGAATCTTCTGTAAATCTCAGTGGTGCTTCCAACCCTGATCTCCATCTTGTTCCGTAAATTCAGTACTTTGTTGACACCCTTACTAAGCTGCTCTTGGCTCTTGTCCAGCCATTGCTTAAAAACCTTGGCTGCTGCCGACCACAGAATTCCTTTCCCTCCTCCTCAGAATCTTGGGAGCCTTTGAAGTCTCCCTTAACCAGTTGGGCATTCCCCAGTGAGGAAATAATATATTCTCTGCATTTGTCTGGGTCTGTTCTTGAATTATTGTAGTTATTTTTTATTTTTTTTCAGTTATAAAGAAATTAAGGGACTGAATTTTGTCATACAGCATGGCTTTAGTTTTGTTACTACGTGGCAAACTTGTGTGGAAATCCAGGGCAAAGCGAGGCCTCTGTACTTTATAAATCAGAAAAGAGTGTCACTACTGTACTGAAGAAGTTTTCTGCCTCAGAAGAATGCTGCTAGCTCTTGAGAAGCTTCTGAAATAATTTCGTAAGAGACTCTGTGCCCTGTAGTAATGGTCCTTAGAAGCTTAATGTGTGGATACAGCATAACATTTCAGCCTTGCTGTCTGCTGAGTTTAGAACTATTAATTTCCTGTTCAAAAAGAGACACTTCCTGGGTTCCAACTCTTCTGACTTGTAAATATTTATTAATCTCCACATAGTTTCCATAGGGGATTAGCAGTTTTAGGAATATTAAATTTATACAAATTTTGGGAATGCTTATGGACAGATGGGATAGCACTGCAAATATCACGCTGTCAGTAAAGGATGGGCTGCAGTGTGAATTCTTATTTTCTTCTGTTTGCTCTGCAAGCAGAGAAGGATTTGAGAGATTGGAGCAAGCCACAGCACATCCTGTCCTGGGCTGCAGAGGTAGTTTGGGGGCATTGGAGCCAGAAAATGCTGTTGGGAATCAAGGCTCTCTGGGATATGGGGAGAAATTGCAGAACTGTAGGCACGATCTTTATACCTTTAAAATGTGAGAAGTTGTAGGGAGATAAAAGTTACAGCTGTTGAGAGGCAAGGTTATTAGGAACCTAATAGACAAATCTGGAAGTACCGTTCACAGATGAACTTTGTTTTTGTTTATGTACATTTCAAATGGCTCTCAAATGGTAGGGCTGTTAGCATGACCTTGACAATAGAGTGACACTAATGTGTTGCGCTCAGTCTTTTACAGTTTCCTGTGTCATCACTGCTGCCAATATACTGAATTATGTTCGCAAGATTAATACAAAATATAGCTAGTTTTCATCTCTTGTGAGAAGCAAAGTTTGGGAAAATTACTTACCTCCTGACTGTGTTGCAGGTTCTGCCTCTACTTTGAACATTGAAATTTTATCTGCAGCAACTTCTTACCAATAGAGCCTCATGCATCAGCAATTAGCATTCACTTAAACATGAAACTTTACATGGACACCCTTACGTAAAATATTTGCTAGCTTGAGCAGCACTGCAAAAATGAACTGATAATTTCTTTAGGGTATTAATGCATGTGTCCTCCTTAGATGTCTTTGCAGCTGCAAGATTTCGGTATGGTTGTAAATTTGAAAATCTATATGGGAAAGATTTTGTACTGGAAACCTGGTTTTAATTTGTGTTTGAATACAGGCTGTTCTAAACCCTGGAAAGCGAGAGCATGAGAGTGCTATTTCTTAAGACAAAGAAGAAGCAGTTGAAATGTTTTTGTGGATTTGATATTAAAATACTAATTTCTGTTGAATTACATTATTCTTAATTACACAGGTGTAGTCACTGACCTTTTAGGATGTTACACTTGTGAAGTTGTATGTAGTGTCTTAAGATTGTTACAACCATTTGTAGAGTTACAAATTAAGCATTGAGATACCTTTCATGCTCCTACATGGTTCTGGGGTTTCGGGTTGTTTTTAGAATTTTCAAGCTGGCTATGAGGGGCAGTAAGAGTCAAAACACTGTTTTTGTTGAGTTTGCACTAGTTTGTAAGGAAAATAATAAAATTTAAACGTCTTTTATTTTTGAAAGGGATTTTCCTGTTCTTCCACTCTGCGTCCTTCCTTTTTCTTGTCCAGGCTGGAGAGATTTTTTTAATGTTTTTCTCCTTAGAGCTCACACAAATTGAGGACCCAAGGGAGCAATGGAGGAGGGAGCAGGAACGCATGCTAAAGGAATACTTAATTGTTGCCCAGGAGGCACTAAATGCCAAGAAGGAGATTTACCAAATAAAGCAGCAGCGTTTTGAGCTGGCCCAAGAAGAATATCAACAGTTGCACAAAATGTGTGAGGATGACAGCCGTTCCTATGCCAGCTGTGAGTTTGCTAGCCTTTTTCTTGATTTGCTCACCTGTCTTGTACAACATGTGGTGTAAAAAAGTGTGTGAAGTGTTTCCTTCACTTGGCTCTCTGAATGGAGGTCCTGGCTACAGAAGTGAGGTGCTGTCCTTTGACTTATTCAGAGAATTCCATTTCCTGTTAGGTCTATTAGAATGTGCTTTTTATCAACATTAGACAGAGGTATATCCCAGCTACCATCTTCAGCCATCGCAGAGCCAGGTGTAACAGTGATTCACATAAGGCAACAAAGACAGGACTGATTCTGCTCTCATGAGACCTCACTTGGAGTATTGTGTACAGTTCTGGTGTCCTCAACATAAAAGGACATGGAACTATTGGAACAAGTCCAGAGGAGGGCCATGAGGATGATCAGGGGACTGGAGCAGCTCCCGTATGAAGATAGGCTGAGAAAGTTGGGGCTGTTCAGCCTGGAGAAGAGAAGGCTGCATGGAGACCTCATAGCAGCCTTCCGGTATCTGAAGGGGGCTATAGGGATGCTGGGGAGGGACTCTTCATTAGGCGCTGTAGTGATAGGACAAGGGGTAACGGGTTAGAACATAAACAGGGGAGGTTTAGATTGGATATGAGGAAGAAATTCTTTCCTGTGAGGGTGGTGAGGCACTGGAATGGGTAGCCCAGAGAAGCTGTGAATACTCCATCCCTGGCAGTGTTCAAGGCTGGGTTGGACAGAGCCTTGGGTGGCATGGTTTTAGTGGGAGGTGTCCCTGCTCATGGCAGGGGGGTTGGAACTCGATGCTCTTAAGGTCCTTTCCAGCCCTAACTATTCTGTGATTCTGTGATTGTTCCTGGTCAGTCACGTACTTGCCCTCCTAAATTCATAGATCATTCCACTCTGACAAGGGGGGCACCATCATCTTAGGGGAAGCCTTCTGTATATCCGTGGTTGAGTTACTGACTATAAATAGTTAGGGGCAAGGTGTTGTGGTCAAGAGTACCTCTGACCACAAAGCAGGAAGTATTGTTTCATTAGTGCACCTCATTCTTGATTCTCAGCCTGTTGTTCTAATGCTGGTAGTATAGGTTGTAGAGCCTTGACTTCTTGCCCTTTTCATTCTTGAGATATCTCTGGTAGCTTAAAAGTAGATGATAGACTTTTACTAAAATCAGAAGTTGTTGCACTGCTGTCATGGCTGTTGGCTGGTGCAAGAGGAGAAGGTGTCTTTGCTGAAAAGTCAAAATCAGCTGTGTGGAAGCATTGTGTTTCACTGCTCTGGCTTTTCAGTGGTCACTGTGTGTACAGAAATTGTTTAACTGAAGGCTTTGCTGATAAATGCCAAGTATTTCATAAGTATGGAAAGCTTTCCTCAGCCCTTTCTGAAAATGTTCAGGAAACCTGACTGTGGAGAGGGGGATTAAAGCAGACATCTGGGTAGAAGTGTTTAGCTACTGATCCAGTGGTATTTATGAATCCGAGGTAATTCACGGGTGTACCAAAATTCTGAATAAAAGATGTTCTCTGGGGCTGAGGTGTCCCAGATAGGCTTGACCAAGTGTTGTTTTACTCTTGATCTAGGATTATCTTGTCTTTTTCTTTAAATACAAGAATTGTGTGATTTATTTTGTGGCATAACTGAACAGCTGTGACTAGTCTTATTTCTCTCTGTTACGTTCAAGTTTCTTAAGAATTATTAAGAAGGATTTTTTTTTCCTTAGTAATTTTAAAAAAGAAGATTTTGTTTAAAGAGAGTGTTTAACTACTGCTGAAGGAGTTGGAATAGGATAAAAGATAATGTAATAATTTTTTTCCCACGGATTATAAAATTTGAATGCGCATGTATTGGAATACTTTTGTAGGAGCTTGGGCTTTTGATATTTTGGAAATTTGCAATAGTTCTGTGGGATATTTTGTTAAATTACTTCAGGTGAATATACAGAAAGAAACTGTTGATGGTAATACGCTAAAAAACCATAACCTGTTTTTCTTTCATCTTTTTAAACTCTTGGAAAAACAACTTGCTTGAAACAGCAGCAAAATATGACTGAAAAAACTGGAGGTTATCTGTAGCATGTATGCAAATGCTGTGTCAGTTGACTTTTAGGTTTCACAGTCCTCTGATTTTTTAAAATTTTTTTTACATTTTTGTTATTGATGTGGAATTGATAATGAGATACTGTAAAATGACTTAAAAAATTTCACTTGTTTTGAGGTGACAAAAATACTATAATTTTCTACAGATGTGTTAATATGTTTTATAGTGGTTTAAGGTCATATGCATCTGTTGTGAGAAAATGGGATGGGCTGATTAGTCATATGAGCTATTAAAAAAAATAAAATTCCTTTGAGGGTTAATCATGCTGTCAACTCAAGAGTCCCCAAGACTTTTCCACTTGTTCTCTTAATTCAACTTCACTCTGGAATGCTTGTTTCTCAGTTTATTGTACAGAAATCTTAGGCTCCTAATTTATGTGCAATTAGCTGGCCAAAATTAGGTGCTTATATTGCCAATTCTCCTCCCTCCACTACTAGTTGTTCAAGTTTATTGTGTGAAAAGATCTGAAACTTCACCATTTTCATCTTTGCTTGTGGGTGCTGCCATTGAGTCAGTGTTGTATGCTCATGAGTGGGAGGTGACGTGAGCTCAGCAGTCGTGGGTTGGCAGGGAGGTGTCAGTGCAGCAGTTTTGTGACTCAGTTGTGATCAGCACTGTTTAAAAAATCCAGAGAAAATCCTGGATTTAGAGAATTAGTCCAGGCATGACTACACATTTTGGCAAGTTCCTGCATGCTTGACATGACCTTGGCATTGCAGTAATCTTTGGAGAGTCAAAAGGTTCAGTGCAACGCAGGTATGGGTTTCAAAGCAGCAGCCTTCAGCTCTGCAAAGAGATGGTAAGTCTTAACAGCACAGCGCCATCCCTTCCCATACCAGGCATTTTTCAGTGGGCCAGTGCTGCTGTGAATGGCTCACTCAATAAATCATGGTTGGTTTTTCCCAGCCTATCCTGTAGGACCTTTAATTCATCTGTCTAAGCTTTAGCTTGTAATGCCAGAGCTTGGAATCATTGCCAGACTCTAGATGTACGGTGTTAAGAGCTCACTTGCTAGAGGTTGATCTGTATTGTTGGTTCCCTATGTCTTTGCTTTAGGAGGCAGCTTCTCTCTGTAGCTGATTGAATTTTGTTCTGACAATAGGTTTTGTGTTTTCTTTTTTTTTTTTTTCCTTAAGTCCCTATCATACTGCTAATTCAACATACCTAGGAAACAATTAGAAATTGTTAACATTACACAAATTGCTTGCACCAGTAAATGCTACCATCTTGTCATGGAAGCTAGTTGCTTTTAAGCAATACACAGTGCTGCTATATGAGATTTTTGTTTTTCAGAACAACAAAAAAATATAATTCAGGCACACCAAATGTAATTCTTCAGTGGTACTTTAAGCACAGAGGATTATTTTAAAACCTAGTGACTTGTGACACAAAGAATGAATGCAGTGGTCTATTAAATACTGCCACATCTTAACAATTGTATTGAAGAAGTAAAAAAAATTAATGTAAAATGCTGTTTTCCATCTGTTTAGCATTCTCTGGATTTTCAACTAATACCAAGTATGACCCCTATCAGATCAAAGCAGAAATAGCCAGCCGTCGTGACAGAGTGAGTAATTTTTTTCATTTTGTAAGACTATGATTTGGGCACGGGAAAGGAAGGGGTCTGTGTGTTTTTCTTTACCCTATCATTTACACCAGGTGTACATTTTTAGAATAGAATACTGTAAAACTGCTTTTCTACTCTGCCCTGCTGTTCTGTTAAATCTATATTTACTACATTTCAGTAACTTGCAAGGTAATGCTTTTTCCATGTTAAAAGCATAAAGATTTTTGTCAGATGTCAGCAGCAAACTCAGCCAGGCTTTCAGAACTGACACAGCTAGTAAATGCTCTGTAGCCAAATTTGTCCTTGATATTAAGTGCAGTTCAAGCCCACTGGTTTCATAGTTTCTCATTTACCCTTCTTCAGTGGGGTTCTGTGGATGTTGCTGAATTCTAGATTTAGCCATTTGGAAAGCTGCTCACAATTTGGTAGGCATATTGGCCAAATAGAACTTTTTAGGTGATTTGGCCCGGTCTCCTCTGTGAGGGGGGTGCAGGCATTCTGCTAGTGGCAGGCAGTAGTGATAGGCTGCTCTGTAATAAAAATGCCCCTTTTTTAAAAAAACGCTGGAATCGTGCTTTTGATACTGTCTTGGCCGAATAGTTTTCTTGAATTTCTCCCATGCATCTTTAGCAAAGAAGCCTGCGCATTAGTTTCAAGCAATTGATAGAGCAGTTCTAAAAAGCAGTTTATAATATCAAACTCTAGAACCTATTTCCAAATGGGATGTTCCTTTTTATTAAAGGATAAAATGGGTTTTAGCATGCCAGGCACTTGGCTCACAAAATAAATAAAAATCACTAATCTTTGCAGGATAGTGTCCATTTTTGTTCTAGTGACCACTTTTCACATGAGTGCCTCTGAAAGTAAATCCCGTTCACCACCCTTGAAAGGCATTTGTTCTATCTGCGTATGTTTACTGCGTGCTAACTAATGTTTACTTGTTTTACATACTCTAAATGCCAGCATACTCTAAATGAGAAAACAAGCCTTATTTATTTAAATAGTATTTAAGGAAAATAAACAAAGTCTTCATTTAAATGATTATTTCTCTTTTCCTGAATTTTAAAAGAAAACAATCTTCTAAGTGCATAGGATAACGTGTTCAATTGAATGTGTGAGATGCACTGTAAAGTGTTTGTGGGTGTGATATTTGTGATGTACTTTTTCATTTTACTTTTGGAGAGTGTTGAAATTGGTTTTAGGAGCATTTTGGGGTCTGGTGCCATGCCTTTCACTCTTGGAATAGAGCTGACAAAATAAATTTATGCCTGGATATGGATGGATTTTATTTTTTTTACTCCTTTTTTTTAGTAATGGTTTTGTCCTTTTTTGGCATACACATAAAAATCAAGAGCACTCTGGTTTAATTGTAGAAAAGGTACCAAGTTTGATACTTTGAGACGAGAGAGATTTTTTCCTTCCATGCCGGCCTTTCTTTGGTCTCTCTGTTCAGTCTCATGCCTCACTAGCACACACTGAAAACACCTTCATTCCCCTCTTTTGTTTACAGTCCCTTTCATCCTCTTCCCCCCATTGCTCTCAGTTATCTGTAAGTTTTGGAGTGCGAGAAGCTATTTCTTTGCAGATCATTCCTAGTGCTGATAGCAGTCTTCTAAGTCTGCCCAGCCTACTTAGGCAACTGTTTTCATAAACCCATAAAATTATGTTTTGGAGACATCTCTGCTTTGTCACATTTGATTTATGCTCACTAGTTGGATTAAGGTAATTGGCAGGGAGATAGAATGGGGAGGACAATATGAAAATAATGTAGAAAATCAGGCTGCCATTTCTGGGAGAGAGGCCAATTTTGTTGCCAGTGATTTTTGTTTTCCCATATAGAAAAATTAATAGCATTGTATGTTCAGGGTTTTTTTATGTTGACTAAAGAGTTGAAGACAGTTGAGAGGTGCCTGTCAGCTATAAGGGGAGAAGAGAAAATACATGGATTGAAACTTGCTGGTTGTTGACATAGGCTATTGGAGAAAGGAAACGAACAAAATAGAGGAGGAAATTGATACTTTGCAAACTGAATGTTGTGACCACTGTTTGATTGGGTCTTATGAGATTATGAACAGAAGACTTAAGATTTATGACCAGAAAGTCTTCTGTTATTTTAATGCAAATTTTAAAGCAAAAAAGGAAAAGAGAACTTAGGTTATTACTTCTAATTTTTTTTAAGTAACCTAATATTTTGTATTTGAAAAATAATTATTTTTATTATGAAAGTTTCTGTTATAATTTATTACTTTATTTTGTTATCTTTAGCTTTCTAGGCTAAAACGAGAATTGGCACAGATGAAGCAGGAGCTGCAATATAAGGAAAAAGGAGTGGAAACTCTGCAAGAGTAAGTTAAGAGTTTGTGGGAGGACCTTCTTTTTCTATATTCACCTTGGAATAATTTCTTAGAAAAATATTGCCAAAAAAAAAATAATGGTTGAAACCTCTTAATTGCTTTGATTCAGAGTTTTTGCTGTGATAAGTGGTACAGGCGGAGAACCGTGTGAAGGGTTGGATGGAAGTAGTTGGAGACTTTGTAGATCCACATGCAAAACCAGTTTTTATCACCCCTGTTCTGTCACTGTTCCTGAAGATGCTGAGGTGGAATTAGATTTATAAAAATATTTTCCAAATGTTTTTGGATATGTACAGCCTGAAGCACCATACAGTAGAGTAGTTTTCCTGTGAACAATACCAAGGCTTTCTAGCTGGGCACAGGTATTCCTCGAGGTAGGCTGTGCACCACAACACTGCTTTTATCTGATGGTCAGATTGTCTCATTTCTGCACAGTGTAGCTAATTTGTGTGTATTGTAAATCTGATGATCTGTGAGACCTTTAATTTTTGTTTTTATTTTTTTAATTTTTTTTTTGTTTGTTTTTTTTTGTTGCATGAGTGCATGTAAATGTGAGTGTCTGTCTCCTCCCTGTGAGGAAAGGCAACTCTGGGCACTTTGCTGTTGCTCCCAGGGCTTTTAGGCAGCCTGCGCTCTGTTTCTTTTGTGTTCAGTGGTGGCAAAAGTTGTGAATTGTTGTGGTGACCCTCTCCTTGCCACTTTTCCTGCAGACCATCAGATGGGAACTGAGTGACTTCCATCTGTGCACTGCTTAGTCACCTACACACGTAGCAAGTACGCGGGATGCCCAGTGGGATAGGGAGAGAGGTTGCCAGGCCATGGAAAAGATGGCAGGTAAACACAGGTTGTTGTGACTTCCAGATCTGTTCAACAAGGCTAGGGGCTAGACCGTGTGTTGAACAGCCCGTGGATTTGCTTTGGACTTGTGGCCGTGCATTTAGAAATCTTGGCCTTTTTTCCAGCATGTATGTGAATGAACAGCTTAATGCAGGCGCTCCCTGAAAACATTGGAGCTGTTGCATGTCTAATGCATTTTGCAGCCTAAGTACAGTATCCATGGTAAAGTTCTGAAGCTTTGGATTTATTGTGTTGGTGCTACAAAGCATGGGCACACGCTTTTGCTTCAGTAATTCTGGCAAAGTTCCAGGGATCCTGGAGGAATTAGGTTACTTATTTTCCAACTTCGATTTTGTTTGGTATCATGTTAACAAAACGGAGACACTTAGATTTTGCTTTTAAAGGAGGGTGAGTAGTGCATGCGCTTCATATCCTTTGGTGGTTTTGTTTGTTTGGGGTTTTTTTTTAAGCTTACAAGGTTCTTCTGATTTATAATGCATTTTAAAAGGTTCAGTGAAGTATACTTGTTCAGCTAAAATCCTTCATATTTTGTCAGATATAATGTAATCATTTTCAGGCATAAATATGTTTTTATTGACTTCCTGAAGCCTTTACAGCTAGTTAGTGGAGTTGTTAATGTATGATATTAGCTGAAAATTAGTAAAACAAAGCACAAAGTATATTTCCTCAGTAACTATTTTAAGTATTCTAAGTGTAGTCGATGTTTTAGGGTGGAGGCCTACGTAAGTAAGCAGTAATAGAACAAAATCATTTGATTCTTAATCATATTTTCTTGAAGTGACTAAGAATTGTCTTCCCTTTTCTACTTTCTATATTGGTTTCCTTCTGGTTTATTAGGTTATTTTAAGGGTATAGGTTCAGTTGTTTTATAAAAGGACTAACCACTTGAACAGGATTATTAAAGTATTTGAAGGCCATTTGAAACTCAAGATTCTTTTAATTAATCTAATTCATTTAAGATAGTCCAACAAAGTAGTGTAACTTTTTGAAAAGTGAAGTCTGGAAATGATTAAGAGTACAAATGTTAGTCTTGGATTTTAGCCCAAGTGAAGTTGCTCGTACTCCAGGATGGGTGTATAGGAGACACATTCGAGAGAAGAATTAGTTTAAAGCATATCTGATTAGTCAGTGGGTCACTAATAATTTAGTTTAAAAGTTCCAGCATGAGAACTCAGAGCTTTGGTGCTGCTCATTGCTGCTGTTACTATGGTCACTCTTTCCCATTGGTGTACTAGGCCATTTGTTGTTGCTGGCTGAAGTTGGGGAGAACATTTTGCTGGTGTGTTACCTGGCATTGCAGTGAATTTCTGTCAGTGTTTCTGCCTTCAAAGTCAAGTGCAGTGACTTTGCTTGAACCAGAGGCTGATGGGTTTGTTTGCTTTTTACATTTTCAAGTAATTTTTTAATTGCCTTTCCGGTAAGATCCGTGATTTCTTTGGAACAATTTGCCACTTCGCAGAGTACTCACACTAACAAATAAAGAACGAAGTTTTCCTAGCCTCTTTGTGTACTCAGGATACAAATTGGACTAAGAGCCTAACTGTGCTCTAGGTTGTCCCTGAGTGATCTCTCCCCTACCCCTTGTATTTGTGAGGGGAGAAGGGTCACTTGAGTCAAATACCAAAGCTGAAGTATTTTGTCTTTTACATATCCACAAAGTAAGTATATTATCTGAAAAGAAACAGCTTCTGCTTTAAAACAAAAATGCTGATGTCCTTGCAACTGATTTCTTTTTTCTTCTCCAAGTTTCTTGCATCTCAGACATTTCACCCTTTTCTTACCTTTTCTAAATTTTTGGTCAGCATAGCTTTTCTTCCTTCTTGTGCTAGATCAAATCTTCGGTTACTACCAGACTGAGAATAGTATGCATCCTATTTAGCTTTTTATTAAAACCATGTTCTTAACTTCTGTTTCAAGTGTAAGCCAAGAACAGGATTAGGAGCTGTCACACTTTGGGCTTTCCATTTGTTTGAATGCTTGCTTTCGAAGTCTGACTAGAATGGGTTATGAGCAGGTATCAGAACCTGCTGCCATGTGACACTGTGTGCAACCTCTGCTGGCTCTAGCTCTCAGAGAAGATACAAATTTTATGTGAAGGGTAGTTAGGTTGCTCAGTATTTTCATCGTTTTATGTCACTGTCTGATTCACATGCCTTTGTTAAATGCAAATCACTTGCATTGACATTTTCTGCATACAGTGTCTGCCTTGGACTGTATTTTGTTTTCTTTTTAATTTTAGCCAAATGGCTTAAGCCACCTTTGACGAGAATTGAAAACCTAACCTAAACAAAACCACAAAACGACTAGGGAAAAGGAGGTGGTTGTGAGAGGATTGAGTTTTTTTAAAATACCTCTACAACTCCCATACAGTCAGAATTTCAAACTTTGTAGTGCTGCAGCTTTTTATTTGGACTGTGTTTTCTTCAGCTTCATCCAAATTTGGCAATGTTGTGATAAGCCTTTGGATATCACAGTCTCCCGTTGCCCAGTGGAGGCTTTCTAGAGCTCTTCATTTAAAGCCTGCAAAGTTTCCACCCTGTGCGATGGTGTTTCTCAGGCTCCACAGGTGCCTTTTCCCTGAGGTGCGGCTGATCCTGTTGCAGTCCAATTACAGGGTTAAAGATGAGCCTTTCCTGGAATAAACTCTTTCCTCTGACCTGGCACCAGGGACTGAGAAGGAGGAGCAGTTCCTCCTCCCCTGTGTTTTCAGTGACCCTTCTGTGTGCCGGCAGGAATTTTTGAGGAAGAAGGCATTTAGCAGCAAAGGAAATGAGAACTCAGCCAGTTGGCCACAGATGCGGAGTGAACACTGTGGGAAGTTGGGAGAGACAGGGAGTTAGGACTGACTAAACAGTTTGTAGCTGCAGACTAGTTTAGAGGATATGAGACCTGACAAAAGCTTTACAATTAAATAGTAACTCGGGTACAGATCTGTGCTTTGATGAGGACGGGGAGAGTCTTGCATTGTTGAAAGCATGTGCCAGAAAACAGAGGAACATGGAAACTGCCCTACAGGACGGAAACTATTGCAAGTGTATTGGTAGTTTTCCTTCAGAAAATGTATACTTTATTTATAGTTTTGTGTATTATCTGAGTGTTCTTTTTGTTCATACAAATGTCTAATCTCTATTTGTATCCTGTTCTTTTCTAATAACAAAATGAAAGATTCCTGTTAACTTTGTGGCTTTCAAAAGTAGAGCTTTATGAAAGGAGGAAATAAAATTAACAACAAATAGCAAATATTTTTCTAAGATATTCAAGTCACTTTGGGTTGACAGCGATATTGATTTAAGCTCAAATACTTCTGGCAGTAGTACTTTTTCTGATTCTTTTCTTAAACAAATGCCAGTTCATGATGCTCAGGTACATGAATCTTTGGGTAACTGGACAAAAATATGGTTGAAATTAAATAATTTCCTTTTCCTGAAATGTCACCTTGAACCTGGCAAGCAGTATAATGAGCAGTTGTATAGGAGGCATTTTTGGGTCTAATGTTTGAGTGGAATCTGTGTTCTTAGCATTAAGGTAACCTTCAGAGAAAACCACATTATCTTTCTCACGCAACTTTTAGTGAGTTGGATTAGTTGTTTTATCATGGTTTTATCTAATATATTTAGGATTTTAATTAAAAATTAATGAAGACTTAAGTAAATGTCTCAAAACCAAAACCAATCAAACAAAAATCCAACTTTCATCTATGTGACGCTGAAGTCCTTTCTTGTTTTTTGAATAAAAAACTGTAAAGGCTTATGTATTTTCTTACGCAACATGGGGAAAATTGCATGTAATTGAAAAGCTTGCTGTTCAGACTTATTTTGTGTTGTCTCCAAAAGCATGAACTGTCAGGAAAAAAAACCCAGGATAGTTTTTTTCCTGAATGTTATGAGTTGTATAATTAAGCCACAGGTTTTTATTTAAGCCTTTTGAGTTTTCATCTTAATATTTTAATTTTGAAGCAAGTAATTTGCTGCAAGTAGAATTTCACTGGCAGAACATGCTGGTGAGTGCAATTGATGCTTGTAGCTTAACATAATACCTACCTTGAAACTTCTAGTTACTCTCAATATTTTAAATAGAGTTTGGGTATTCTTGTCATTTATGTATAGCATACTCTCTTCTACTACATCTTTTCATAAACTGATGTCCTGTGTAAGGACTGATTTGTGTTTTAATGTCTTATTTTGTAAAGCAGAGACCATTTTTCCTGGAGTTGTTAGTACTCAGCATTGTCTTAGGGACCATTATATGCATACCCCCTTTTTTTCTATATGCACACTTTCCAGGCAAATGGAGGTTTTCTCATTTTAACAGGAATTCAGCAGAATTTTCTCTAATTGCTCTTGGTGGCCAGTTAAAATCTTCTAGCTGTTTGTTATAAATCCATGACCAGATGGTGGTTCTAGTAAGTTCTGTAGTCTCTGGTCTTTTTTATCTAAAATAAAGCAATTTATCGAGATGATGCGTTGGACGGGGCTTCTGCATCCCTATCTGTTGTCCTTTATTATTGCAAGCTGTTGGAAAAAAAGTTGAAAACTCAGTGCATATGCCACTTAAGATGAGAGATTGTTGTGTCAAGATGGAAATCTGAGAGCTACTTCAGCCTGAGGTAGTAGTATAGCACTCTTGCTCCTTGCAGAGTTTACATTTGGAATCTTCTGGGATGATACCATGTGATATTCGTTAGTGTGGGACAAAGATGTCTTTAGAAAAGATACTCAAAGATGCCTGTAATAGCAGAAAAGCATTTGCAATAAAAGTTTAGGAATTCAAAAATTTCTTCCCAAGAAAATGAAATGTCTTTTTTAAAACTTTAAGGCAAGATGAGGTAGATGTTGTGGAAAAGATGTGTACTTGTGCATGGAAAATATGGCAGCTAGACTGCTAGTATCTTTCTTTCTCTTTCGAGTTATTACCATATAGGTTAGTTTTAGGTTGATTTTACTTATGTTGCATGAAATGGTCCACAGACATTGCCTGTAAGCTGTGCATTAGGACATTAAAACCAGAAAATTTGTTGGTTCTGTAGAACCTGAGTAGATAAATGCATTGCTTTGTCTTTAGAGTGTACTTGGCACAGGGTGCTAATTCCAAGCAGAGTGTCATTTATTCCTGGAAATAAAGTGGTACATGAATAAACAAGAGATTGTAAAGCATCTGTGTGCTTCCTAAATAAATAAAAATTCCTGACGTTGTCAATATTTTCAACAGGATTGATCGTAAGATGTCAAGTGCTCATACAAATTACAGACTGGATGAAGCACAAGCTATAATGAGTGAGCTTCGAACCATAAAGAAAGCTATATGTACAGGTGAAAAAGAAAGGCAGGACCTTATGCAGGTAAGAACTACATAACTGAATAAATAACTGCTAAAAAATAAAAAGATACCTCTATTTTCTTGTTTATGATTGCATTGCGGTTATCAAGTTTAAATAAGCAAGTGAGGTGGCCTAAACTGATTTTTCTGTTTGATAATTGCCAATAGCAGGCAGCTCTAAAGTGGTCAGTAGTCATTGCATATGCTGTGAACACAAGACTTCTAAAGCAGTTTTGTTTTCTTGTCTCAGGTATTGTACTGTCCTTGTATTTAGATCAATGTCTTTGTTAAGTACAACTTTCTGTTACTGCTGATTGCATCAAAGACTGCTGTGGGTTAATTATGCTGCATTAGAAAAAATACCTTATAGTTTTACAGTATTTGTTTTTCTTTCTGTTCAGTGTCTCTTTGTATTACCTATAATGAAGTAGGACTAATAATTCATGTGCTAAAATGTTTACCAGTTTGTCTACCACATTTTGAGTTTTATGAGCATTTCACTAACTTAGATCTCTGTCACTATGCCACAGTTTAGCAGTTTTCCTGCTTTTACCCTGAACATTCCTCTTAAGTACCCATATCAAGGCATATGTTGATTTTAAACGTTCTCACAAAACCCTTAAAAGGTATGATTAAACACAACATATATGGAAACCATAAATGCAAGCTTTGAATTATTTCATGAATTGGAGCACAGGGAGCAAGGGATGATACATGACTGGGAAGTGATGTAACTTTTGAATGGATCCTGTATCCTGCTTCAAGCATTCAGTTGGTGTGTCTGTGTTACTAATGTGATGGGAGCTTGATCAAAGAGCCACGAGCCTCTGCCACTTCCGGGGACTTCAGTATAGACTTACCCAAATATGCTGCAGATAGAGAGTGTGACAAGAGCAATTCTCTTCACCCACTCTTCAAACTACTGTATGGTAAAAGGCAACTTTGTTACCTAAATTTTAGGGACCATACTAAATTAATATTGCCATTCAAATATTTTCTTTCCTTTTTCTCCACAGTAGTGTTCTGGTGTTGGGTTTTTTATTATTTTATTCTTAAATGATATGGGTACTCTGTAATTTAACATATAATGATTTTCCATAGTTACAAAATTACGCAGTCTCCAAAGCATTACCCAAAGGTCAGCTGACGGATCACAAATCCTTCTTCAAGTAGAAAGAATACTTAATTCATTTTGAAAAGTTTCTGCATTGGCATCTTTTAACATATTTGATATTTTGTGTTGGACAAGTTTTAAAGCAATTCGTGGTCTCCCATGTGCCTGGCTAGCAAGAAATGATTTAGAAAGGCAGTTCTTCATAGATGCAGTAACAGATATTTTAGCAAAGTAACTAGTAATTTGAAAATGAGCATGTGATCTCAAGGCAGCTTAACTACTCACCTTGTTTTGCCACCCCCAGTAGATTTACCCCCCTCCTCCCCCTTTTCCTTACATTTGAATTTCTCAGGGGCACTAAACAGCTGTAAACTTTGAGATGACTTGAAGTCATGTGTTAAACACTAAAGTGCATTTGCAGTTTCTTTAAATACAGTGTTGAAGAACTTGGAAGTCTAGGACCAAACTTAGCACTGAGAATTGATCAATGCTGGCAGCACCAGAATGTAGAGATTGCAAGAGACAGAAGAAAAAATGAAAGGTGTTGCCATTGTTCCTCATTGATCTGTGTGGCATACAGGAAATACCAATCTAGGATGTAATTGGTGACACTCAGTTGTGATAGCATCCAGTAATAAACATACAGTCCAGGAAAATCTAGAAAATAGTTGTTCCACACAGGCCTAGCATGCAAAACAGTTCTGCATGTTTTGTTGCAACTGTAGTAAGGGATTAAATGCCATATTTAATAGTTCACAAGATTTGCAGTTGTAAAAATTTTGTATTTCTGCCAACTTACTGTGCTCTGGAAAAATAGCCAGCTTTTTGCCTGATAGTTTCTTAATTTTTGACCCCAAAAAATACTGGTTTTGTTGTCGCCAAACTTTTCTGGGCTTTCCCTTTTTATAATCAATTGAAGATTGTTGTTACAGGTTTATTTAGCTTTGTCAAATAAGTGCAAGTCTGTTTTAAGTATCTTTCTAATAAGATCAGAATTTGATTTTTAGTCTCCTATAAGTTTTGAAATTGTTTTGCCCTCAGAAATGCTACACTTTAAAGCTATTGTTGGTAAGACAAGCTTTCTTATGAAAACCTTTTCGTTTTGAAATTTGTTTATAGAGGGGTTAGAAGTATTGTGTAAACAGATGGAGATTTATTTCGGAGAAAGGAAATAAGGCAATTTCTTACTATTTCTTAATTTAAATCTGGCCAGTGTGAGCAACGGAACTAAACATGGTGAAAGTGACTCAGTCTTTTGTAGGTGCTTGGAAAATTGTAGCTGTCAGAAGATATCATTGGATTGAATTGTGTGGGAGAGAGTGACAAAGGAAGGAGAGGGTGGTCAGATTCAAACTGGGTGCTGTAGTTGCAAATAAAGCCAAGTGGCAGTATCACTGCTCAAAAAAAGTGGGCAAACTTTTTATGCAAAGTTGAATAATCAAGTTGCACAGGTTCCTAAAAGCAGCATGTGTGTGTCTGTTCCCCTCCTTCCCCCTCCGCCCTGTACTCACCCAAATCTCTTTCACACTTTTGTTTCTGTTCCAATATGTACATATGCTTTTAAAATGTTATCCTGTATCCTTAGTAAACACTGGAGGTTTTGAGGTTTCTTGTGGGACTTTTTTTTGTTTTGTTTCATTTTTTTAAACTTTTTCTTTATTAGTTAAACAGGCTAAATAGATTATGTGGGAGCTGCACTAAAATTGTATGTGGCAGAGAACTCCCAAATCAGATAGTATCAGACAGTGATGAAATGGCAGTGCTCATTTCCCTCTTCCTGAGTAGGTCTGGGCTGGTGTGCCTAGAACTTTACATCCATACAATAAGCTGGTTTGGCAGTTTCTGTGGGATTCCCATAAATAATCCATGAACAGCAGATGAAGGATGGATTTCTCCATATAACTGGGGAGGATATTACTCCAAGCAGTAATGTAAATTGTTTCTGTCTAAAAGTATGTGAACTAAGGTTGTTATTTTCCATGTTAGGATTGCTGGAGGCTGTGCTTTCACTCAGCCAAGTAGGACTCAAGATGTATGTGCTTACTTACCCTAGAGCATAGTCACCTATGCACGTAGTTGTAAGTTAAGGTGATGCTACTTGGTGATTGCCACCTGTGAAATGGTGTGTAATTTTAAAGTAGTTAAATCTAGGGTTCAGCAGCTGTGCTCAGATAGAAAGCCTGGCCAGCAGCCAAACAGCCCTTCATTATCTGCCACGGAGATGCTGAAGGCGTCAGGAGCACTCCAGGAGTATGTGAAGTAGCTGAAATATAGGCAGAAGTTTAAACTGAAGTTCTGGCACCAGGACCTTTGGGGTTTCATATGCCTGTAACATAGTATGCACTAGCCAAAGGTGACAGATGAGCCATATCCTATTTGGAGGAAACTTTGCTTTTGAAACTTTTTTTGAGAAAAAGAGGGCGTGTTTGATGTTTGTGTAGCTATGATTTGAAACTGTTATTTCCATGTTATAAACCTGTAAGTGATTATAGAATCATATCACAGAATCGTAGAATAGCTTGGATTGGAGGGGACCTTAACGATCATCTAGTTTTGACACTGCCAGGGATGGGCATTCACAGCTTCCCTGGGCAGCCTGTGCCAGTGTCTCACCACCTTCATAAAAAATTTCCTTCAGGGAGTTTTGAAGAAGGGAGTTAAGCAGGAACCTGCAATTTTTAATTTTCATAACATGGAAGACACTCTGGTTTTCTTTTTGCCATGTTATGGAGGAGTTCTTTTTGCAGCAAGTCTTGGAGGATAAATGGACACTAGCTAGAGACTTCTTGAAAATGTAATTTGAAATGGAACTTTGCTGTCTCAGGACTGAGAAGAAACTATTTTGTTTGTCCTTCATACTAAGATGGTACAGTTCAGTTGGGAGGTGGCAGAAGAATTGTTTTTTTGGGGGGACCCATGACAAATTGAGGTTCTGGGGGCACATAGTGGTGGCCTTGGCCCACTGCTGGCATGTCCTCTGTCACTGCTAGTGCTGAGCACAAAATCCCAGCCGCAGACAGACCTTGTAGTTCAACACACAGACTATGAGAAGGGAACAGCACTTGCTGTCTGGCATGTGGCATTGTACCTATGTTTCTCTCTGCCTTTCTCTTTTGTTTGTCCTGCACCAGGTTGGGTATTCTCCTGCTTTATCATCATTAGTGGAGGCAGGCCTGAAGGAGCAACTGATACATAATGAGAACAAAAGGATGGACTGTGTAGGACAGAAATAGAGGCTACCAGAAAAAGCTGCTTTTTCTGACTAGTTTCAGGCCTGCTGCAACTCCTAGGGATGCTTCTTATTCTCCAAAACCAGGTGCTTCTGTCTTCAAGGTGGCCGTGCTGTTCCACTGAGCCATGAGCAGTTGCTGTTATACAAATTTGTCTTCTTGACTCCTTTAGTTTGATTTGTTCTAAGAAAAGACAGCACTGATGTGTTATCTTTTTTGAACTGCACTTCGAACACTGAGAAATCTCCTGGTAATTGGATATGGGCAGTAACTGGGGCCTGTTGCAAATCACCAGTTGTCAGAGCCACTGAGATTCCTGAGGGCCAGCATTTTTCCAGTGCAGTGCATCAGGTTTGTCTCAGATACTGCCGCTTACTGGAACAAGTGGTTTTGAGAATTTCTAGAAACAAATGGTTTATGTTATGATTTGTAAACCAAAACACAAGTTTGCATAATTTTATTGTCCTTTATCTGCTGGTGAGGGGCCAGAAATTAATATTTTAAATTAAAAAAAAAAAAAAAGTTGTTGTTTTTGGAGCATAATGGTTATAAACAGCAGCTTGTGCAGTGGTTTTGCTATTGTTACTGTCTGTAAGTTTTGAAAAAGAGAAGAATGTGCAATCAGAAAATAAAAGTGATATTAACAATTTTATCCTTTTTAAAAGGAATATTACCAGCCTGTCAGCTAATCTTGTATCATCAAACTAGTTGTTGCTTTGTGTGATTATGCCTTACTCCCCTTCCCCCTTAAAGACAGCTTGAGGTTTTTACCCTCAGTTTGTGTCATTAGGTATCTTAGAGATGTCCCTTGCATAACCTGAAGTGTAAAATATCTCTTAATTATGTGAACCTTGGGTGAGGGAGTACAAGGGTGAAATCAGCTGTCATAAGAATACAATCAATACAAGATATTAATCAAGTTGGATATAATAGCAGTAGTGGCTAAGGAATGTAACCTGTGTACAAGATGGCAAAAGGGCAGATGAATCACATTTATCTTCCTTATCAGCTAACCTGAAAGTTGACAGCTGCCAGATTTAAAGAACTGTGAGACATACAAAAGCTGAAATGGTCATAGGTCTAAAACAAATGACTTAAAATCTGGTTTCTGTTAGATGCACCTTTTAAAATGAGAGGCTTATTTCACAGCAAAGCTTCTACATGTTAGTAACAGTACTGTAAGTTTTACTTTCTGCAAGTAGCTCTGATAGACAAGCTACCTGACATATTTCTAAAATAGATTGGTTGGTTGGTTGCTTTTTTTCCTCTGTTAATACAAGAATTACAAAAATCAGTTCATCTAATTTTTAATTTTTTTTTTCTTTTTAAATCTCTTCTCCCATAGAGCCTGGCCAAGTTAACAGATGGATTCAGGAATAGCTGTTGTATTACGGATTCCCTGCAGGATCTCCAGCACAATTCTGGTTCTCTCAGTGACTCCTGTTTACCTCAGCAACACTGCGATGCTTGTTCTCAGACTGACATCACTGGGGAGGTATGCATTCCTATGCAAGACGTTTGCTGTAGAAAAGAAGCTGCTTTCGTACTATAGTGATATGGTGTTACTTCCTGTTTCGTTAAAGGTGTTGGCTGTACCAGAACAAAAAATCCAAAGCAATATTAGCGGTGAGAGAGTTGTGTTTGCTATTGTTTACAGAGCATGTGAGTGGCACCCCTGAGTGTTGTTGGGCTTTGTGGTTCTGCTGCTTGAGCATGGCACCAAGGCGTAGTGATGTGCTCGCAGGTAGTGACAGGTACAATCAGCTTCCAGACTCAGCCAGCCCAGCAGAGCACTTCTCATGTCATCACTTTGGTGACCGCAGGTTCATCTCTTAAGTAACAGCTCTTGCTGAGGTGTCCATCGACCCCTTCCTTTCATGTCACTAGCTCTGACCTACTGATATTTGTAATGATGCAGGAAGAAAGAAAGCACTTTTAGCCAGCTTGAAGCTGAGAAGTGGTTGTGCAACAGTGTGAGATGTTAGTATTCTGGTGGTAGTGATAGATGTTTTTGGTGCTCTTCATTTGACTTTTAAAATCTTGGTTTTATCATGCTTGTCATCATTGTTCATGTTTATCAAAGATGTAAGGTAGGTCTGTGCTCCTTTTCTCTGAGACAAGAGAAGTACTGGTTAGAGTTTTGAAGTATTTTTCTTAAAAACTAACAAAAATTCTCATCTGTCATACCTTTATGCTCTAATATGCCATTAAATACAGTATTTGAGAGGAGCATATTAACATTCCCTGTAAATAGTTCTGTGTGAACAAAATTATGTATTTCAGATAATAAAAATTTGGCTTGCGCTAGTACTATGGCAGCCTATCTGTTCTTCATCAATAAAATTCTTGCTTCTCTAGATGAGGTTAAAAACAAAGCAAGAAGACAATCTGTTTGTTGGTGCTATAGTTTGGATGTTACTCCACGTTTGGTTAAAAATTTCTATTGAACTATGTAACTTCTTAATTGGTAGGGTTTTTATCATCCCATTTCTCCTCTTCTTTCATTTGCTGATTAGTTGCCAAGTTGGATATCTGCAGAGGGCCTCTGCAAAAAGGAAATCTGTGTTTTCAAGAATATATACTCCTAAAGCATCTATGAAAATTTAGCTAACACTAGGCCATCTTTCAGTGTGTTAGGTAGATGGTACCTTTGGGATGTCATTTTTCTTCTGGTGGTGGATGTGATTATTGAATTCCGAAACCAAAAGGAGCATAGCAGCATTTTCCCAGTCACAGAACATATTGAATGCCATCCAAGACAAGTCAAGTGTAGTCTGAAATTTTTTTTTATCAGGCATAGTTTTTTTGTTAGAAAAATAACATGAAGCAGTTATGTTAATGGTTTCTCTGAATTACCAGTAGTGGAATATGAGAAAAAAAGAGGTGTATTTTTTTCAAATGTGATGATGAAGATGACTAATGCAGCAGTTAGATGAGAAATCCAGAGATACAGCCATGCAGTTAAGTAGGGATTTGGGATTAACCTATTGGACCATATACAGACTTATGAAGAGGGGAACTGCTGATGATCTAAGAAGGAGTGAAGTCACTCTACAAACTGGACTGAATACAATGGGAGTTTTAGTACATGCACATTCTACAACTGGTTCAGGTGATGTTTTTGTAATAGTGTTTAAAACACACTAATGATCTAAAGTTCTGGGTAACACCTCACAGTTCAGGGAAAGTTAATCTGAACTACTTCTAATTAAAGTCCACAAAAGAGTTGTATCAAGTAGTAAAATATTTCAAATACTCTTTATTTTAGGCTCGGATAAAGTTGAAAAGCTTGGACCATTCATTAATGATTCAGTTCGCTAACCCCTTAATTTCTGGGATTGTAATTTATTGAAAGGACTCATTTATCTTATGTGTGTTTAGCAATAAACTAATTTTGTGTTTCTAAAGCATAAAATTGATTTTTATTACTTTATTACCTAAGGCATTGAGATTTTTTTAGTGAGTCCAGTAAGTTAGACTAATTTATGCCTTCCAATATTGTGAGAGTGTTTTTAAATTCTTATTCCTCTTTTTCCCCCTCTCCTTGCTCTTCAAATCTGCAAAAGTTTGGGTTTGATGACAAAACAAGACTTGTAGACAGAGTAAGACTGAACTGGCAGTATGAAGAGGCCAAGAAAAGGTAATTAAAGATAAATTTGTTGGTTTTCATTTTTACTCTTGTGATATAAAATTTTTTAAGTAGAACTGGAACCAGCCTTCTAGCTGAAATGTTTTTACAAAGACTAATTTGCTTACTCTTGAGTGGTTCACAGATAATAAAAGCTTAGGTAAACATAAGCCTTTATCATAAGATTATTAAATTTGTTTGCAGAGATAAAGCTAAATGTCAGCCCTGTTCTACACTTGTATAAACAAAATTGCAGTAGTTTAATTGAACTGTTTTACATTTTCCTCCTCTTCTTAAACCTCAGTGTAAACAGTTTTTTAATTTACATATATCAGCCTGGTCTGTCAGTACATTTGAAGCTTTGCATACCTGAGTTCTAAGTTCAGTGTGCTGAAGCTGTGAACTCAGTGTGAAGAAAGAATGCAGAAACTCTTGTGAGATAAATGAAGATGTTCAGAGCTAAACAGAAGGGTACACAAAAAAATAAATTATGAGAGTGAAAAAGAATCTGATGGAAAAAAAATTACTTGAGTTAGATTAATTTCTCACTTGAACCTAATTGCTTATGCTGAGTATTTCTTTTGTTGATGTCAGTCTTGCAGTTTTTTTTAATGGCTTTGTAAAAGCAATCTGTGCTTATTTAGTAGTGTAGGTATAGCTGATGACTTGAACACAGTAATTCTGTGCATTTAGGATTATTTTAATTTGTGCTGATAGAACATTCTCTTATTAAAATTGTCTGACACTTAAAGCATTATGTGTGCTCAACTTTGAAAACCTTTGGGTTTATTTTTTTTCTTCCTTTTCAGCTTTGTCTGTTTTGCCAGCTTTCTACATCACATTAACAAAGGTTACGAAAAAGTTCAAAACTTTTACCTCCTTTTTTTTATGTTATGGTGACTTTTTTCTTCGGGAGAAAACATGCTCTCGTGTCTTTGCAGGGAGTGGAAGCTTTATAGACAGTTCACTGTTTCGTTGTTTCTGGAAAATGTACCCACATTTGGATGCAAAACAGGCTTAACAAAAAAAAAAAAAAAAGAAATTGGTGCAAGCATGTTAGAGGTACCCAGCAAAATCATCAGGATTTGTAACTGGACTGAAAGTCTGTGTTGTTAAATACTGCATGTGAATGACAGTGACTGTTACCTAGTAAAGGTTAAATAATTGGGCAAAAAATGGGCAAATTAGAAATTTGTCATTGTCCTGTTTGGATACAGGCGTAATGTTTAGCACTTCCATAGCCCAGTGATAATTTAGGGGTTCATGGCAGTAGCTGGGGGAAGAAGGACAGAATTTAGTTCTGTACTTTTTAGTTTAACAGAGCCACTGATGCTGTAAAGTTGTATTAAGTGGTTTTAGTTTGCTTTTCTGACATAACTTTTCTGTGTGTTTTTCAAAGCAGTTCTCCTCTCGTGTGTTACTGCAGGGAAAAGATGGAGTGGTAGGGCTTTTTTTGGGGGGTGTGGTTGGTTTTTTGAGAGGCGGGTTTCTAGTAGCAGCATTCCTTAGCTGGAAATTCTGAACATTTATTTCTGCATGGAATGCAGTATTTTTGAACATCAGAAGCCAGCTGGAATTTGTTGTTAATCAAGTATAGAAAATCTGGGTAACTAACCTTCCAACTAGAGAATAGTAATTGCAGTAAGGGTAGTTTTGCTGTTCCAGGATAATAGCGCTGACAATGGTTTGTTATTTAGCAAAAGCATGTTAGTTGCTTTAAAATAGTAGCCTTATTCTGTCCAGTGTGTTGTACGGAAGTAATCGGCTTTCAGCTTCTGAGTGGAACTGCACAAAGCTCATTGCCCCTACCAGTTATCTCTGTGGTTGCATTCTTCATTTATCATGCATTCCTTCCCCTTAGCTTGCTGGCATTTCTGTAGGGCTTTTGTCTCTACTAAATATCTTTGTGTTCATTCTCTTTTGGCTGGTGAAATATCCACTGTTACTGCGCAGTGTGGGTGACAGAATGTGCTGTGATAGATTAAAATCTACACAGTAGAAAATTAAAATGCTACAGTAAGTCATAACTGTAAAGCAGTATATTAGGACTACTTACTTGTCAAATGGGGTATGGAAACATATAAGTACAACAGACAGACTGTCTTATTTCTAAGTTTTAATGGGAGACTTTTAAAATACACTGTAGAAGAAAAGTATGTTCTTTTACTTTAAAGGAAAGAAGGAAAAAAGCCTCTCAAAATCAAGGGCAGTGTGTTGTATTTTAGTCACTCTTGTGCATCTAATCAAAAGATCATTCAGCTTAGTTACTAGAAGAATATTTGATATGAGTAGTAAAGAAGTTCTTAAAAATAAAAGTATGTTCTCTGCATGTGGAGTGTGAGCAAGAAAATACAGTGTGGGATTTTTGAATGATCTTGAGGAATTCAGGAGATGAGACCCAGGGATAGTAGGAAAGTTGGCTTATGATCCCAAAATCTCTCTCCTTCCTCATAAACGATAATTTGATTATAATCCTCCTTCAAAAATCTCTAACTGCTGAGTGGTCTGGCCTTTGCATAAATTGAGGTGTTCACATAGCTATTTTTTTTTCCCCCTTCAGTTTCCCACTGGAAGGAAGTTGGATAATTTGCAATTTAATTTTTCCCATGGGTATTTCAGATGTCGTGAGCTGTGGATTCTGACATCTTCAGCATGCTGGGGAAGATCATGTCCTTTCATCTGTGTTCTGATCCAGGCTCTGGGAAGAGATGGCACATCAGTTTTACTATTTAACTTACCAATCATGCTGCTGAGAGGCTCAGTCACTTTTTTTCTGTTCTTTTCTTTCCCCTCCCTGCCCCCATTATTTTTAAATAAACTGTACCTTATTTTCGTGAAATTTCTCCTCTCAGATCTGTCAGTGTGGCCCTCCAGAGAAGCAAGAGGGAGGGAGGGAGGATGGTCTTTTTGAACAGCCCCGAGCTGGCTGGATAAATAGTGGTTTTAGTTTCAGTTGCTATTTCAGTGAGACCACCTCTCATGAAAGCTTTTGCACACTGGAAAGTGTACCCCTCAAGCACTTCTCTGAATAGACTGATTCATAGAAGGAGAAGTCAAAAGCAAATTGTTTTTCTTTGATAACACTTGAGTTGTGCAGTTCAATATAATGACTACATGAAGCATATTAGCAAATGATCCTGAAATGACATTGCTGTGGTACCTCATATTCTGTGAAGTATATTAATCAATAGATGAAAAATGATCCCTCCAAAAAGAAACACCTAATTTTTTAACTGTGATTATGTTAGGTTAGGTTAGTTCCTAGTCTGATGGTACCTGACTTCAGTGAACTTATATATCCATGCATCTTCGACCTGCTTATCCAGTTTGGGTGCTGAAGCAGTAATTTGTATATGCCTTGTGTAAATTTTAATTCAAAACATACTATTTTTCAGTTCAGCTGTTGTAATCATACAGTGGCCGTCAACAAATTTATTTTAGCCTTGGAAAAGCTTCTTCCTCAGCTATGCTTAATGCTTCTACATCCCCTTTAAGACTGTTACTTTTTTCTTGTGGTATAATTGATGAATAATTTATTTGTTGCAAACTTGCTGTCTGATTGTCAAAATTCATTTTCAGTTGGTCTTTAAAAGCAGTAGGACAATCAGGAGTGTGGGAGTGCAATTTGTTCTTGTGCTGACAAAACACACCTTGGGTAACAACATTCAGTGCTGATGCAGTAACATAGTCAAGTATTTTCCTGTTAAAGTTCATCTGGTGTAGGCAGATTTCAAGGTGTAATTGCCTTATTTCTAGTGCTTTATTCTACTTAACTAATCTGAAAGTCTCATTTAGGGACAGAGTAATTTGTCTGGTATCACATAAATATCTGGCTCAGGCATGTCAGCTAAACCTAAATCTCCCTGTGTCAGTTTTAAGCATAAAAAACTTTTTCTTTGGGCTATAAACAGAGCTGAGCCATGCTCTTGAACTGTTTTTAAAGTTTTTATTATACCAGTTTACCTGGGAACTGGGGAAAATACTAATTCCTCTCCTCCACTGGTTTTAGCAGGCTTTGCAATTTTCTTGAGGTGAATACCAAATTTTGTCTGTGGAATGCCAGTGGGCTCTAAGGGTTTCATGAGTGTCTTAAGCCAATTTAAGACCTCCTTGTTACTGAATTGGGCTGCCAAGAAGGCTGGATATTCTACAGAGCGTACTCGCATTGTCTGCCAAAGCCACAGTGGCACATACGTGCAGGCACAGCCAAAGTAGACATAGTGGAGAAATTTTGTGAGCATTTGGCTAAGTTCCCCAGCTTCTTGTTCTTTCCGTTTCTTTGTTCCCCTTTCTTTAGCCTTCCCCTCTTTGGATATAAATCATAATTCACTTTCAAGAAGGTCTACAAATACTAGAAATTACTGAGTTCTTACACCCTTCGTTATGTGTCTTCAGTACCGCAGCCACCTTCTCTGGGTATTGCACGTGGGATAAGTTCCCTGGTACCTGAAGTGGCAGAGAACTTGCTCCAATTATAAGCCTAAGGAAAGGAGTAAGCTGGGCTGACTTTTGTTGATCACATCTGCATATTTGTGTGATTTGGCCACTGTTCTCCAGATTATAAATGAATTTTCATTGTGTCTTCACCATCTTCCCATTTGTTTAAGGTAACAAAGGCCTGAGCTATAGAATAGTCTGATAGGTCACCCAAAAATCTAAGCATTTACATGCAGGGGATTACTGTGTTGGGCTTTTTTCCTTTGAAAGCTCAAACAAAGTAAGTTGGAAGAGCTTGTTAAAGCTAGAAAGACCAGAGTTTGTAGGTTACTAAGTGCCAGCTGTAGGATACTTGAAATTTGTCCCTTTTATGAGCATGAGTTAGGACTTTAGTATTGCTTTGGAGTATTTTTGTCCTCAGGACACCTGTCTGGTCCATAATCTGAGTAATGGTCTAAACATGGGGTTAATTGTAATTGTAAATCAAACATCTTCCATCTCACAAAAAGTGCTTTTTATTTTAATCTCGCTTCTTATGCTGTGTTTTAATAAATAACCTCTTTAAAACAGAAATGGTTTTGAGCTCAGCAGTGTAATTTTGTTTTGTCTGTGCAGATACATAGCAATTCAGATATGCTGTAAATTCTGCAAATACATGCCTTTTTTACCCCCATGGCGTAGTTTGTGTAGTAAACTACTGGCTGTGCTGATCTCTACCCTCATGCTATGTCAACATTATCCTGGGCTAGGCATCATTCTAGCTACATTAATATGGGCATTTCAGAGCATGTTTGCCATTTCAAATCCGTATTTGCTTAAGATCCCTAGGTTAAACCTTTGTCATCCCATCTGTGCCCCTCCTGCTTTTCTGCTTAACAGGGCCTGTTACATCCATCTCCATTTGAAATTTTTAAATACTGAAATAAGCAGCAAGTTCGTCGGCCTACCTAGGAAACCAGTCATTTGATACCACCTACTCGAGCAAGGAATGCAAGCTCCTCAGCATTTGTTATGCAAGGATGGGAATGGGCAAAATGCCTGGAATGTTGATGGCTCAAAATTAACTGTTTTTTCTCCAAGAATATGTTAAATTGCTTTATCACTAGGGACCTCAGGATCTGGCATTAGGCCAGATAAAATAACTCTTTTACATTGCCTACACTTAAAAAGTACCATCTTAAAAAATACCCAAAAGGAAGGAAAAATTTTAAAATATCAGAGGCTTGATAAAGCATCTTAATTTTTTTCCCCCTTAAAATTGCAGTCAATGCCAAGTCATTGATTTATCTGAGGTGAATTTATGCGCTGAGTCTGAAAACAGGAACAAATACTTTTTTATAATATACTAGCAGTGAGAATGTCTGGTATAGTTTAAGTATAAAATCTGGCATGGATAGGTGCAGTGAAATTTTTTTTTTTTAAATCCATTTATTGTGTTTGGGAAGAAAAGCTTGTGTTTGGAGAAGATAAATGCAACTACGGAATATGCTGAAGAAGATTTATTATGTTTTTAGCAGAACTGAATGTATTTCCGCAGATACTTTTCTTATGTTTGAGCGAGTGAGACCATGAAAGTCTTCAGCATGTTTTCCAGCCATGGAGATGAATTTTAAAATGTTTATCATTGGTAGTTTTTGGGAACAGTTTACCATACGGAGGGAGTCTTCAGTGGAAAGCAAGCAACGAAATTCCCCCAAAACTTAGTTACATTTGCAGGAAATGCGCGTTGCAGAAAATGTGGTGCTGAAGTTCCCTTCCCAGCAGATTCCTGTATTATGTGGTGGTTAGCAATGGCTTTTTCTTTTCTTACAGGAAAAACATAGAGACAAGAAGAACTAACTGAAATGCTGAGTGTCAGGGGAATTCACAGCAGTACTTTTTCCTTTAATGAAGTATAACTAAGTTACTGTAAGATGACTTCTAATTTTCAAAGCATCATCATAACAGAAACTGAGAGGAAAAAGCCAGTCTTCAAACTGGAATTTCATACTAAAAGGGAGTAACGTGTTCTCAGCAAGCTCAGGAGTCTAGGTTAAAACCTCTTGTTTCAAGAATGGTGTTCTACCACTCCCGGTACAAAAGTGGATTCAGTGGTTAAATAGCACTGACAGAGGGAATCAAGTCTTCCCCTCTTGCCTGCTGGTACTTCTCTTTTCCCGGTTGCCTGCATTAGCATTTATTTGCTTCTATGGTCAGCTTCTTAAGCAGATCACCCTGCATTAGAAAAATAGCTAGCAAAACAATTGTGAGTGTTAAAGTGAAGAAGAGGGTTACTCCTTCCGGTTATCTTACCAGTGACTTAACCAGATATATCTCAACTTCTTTCATCCACAAGCCGTGTAAGAGCTTATAAGCGTGGTCACTCATATACATTGCCAGGGGTCATCTGATTCACACTTGCCTGCCAAACTATGATAACTCAGTTGTACCTGAATTCTGTAATTCCGTTGAAAGAATCTCAAGTCCCCATTTGTTTCATTTGGCACTTGAAAATCAAGTCTTATGTGCCTTCAGGAGTGTTTACTGTATCTTTAACAGTGTAGCAGCCTGGATAAGGGAGAGGAGGGGTCCTCAATGCTCACTTTTCCTGGCCCTGACATCTTGTCAGTGGGGCGAGGTGTTCTTCAGGAAGCTGCATGTGGAATTCGTGCACAATAGCTGAGGCATGAAATACGTAGACTATGTGTATTGATTCACAATGGTGCTTCCAGCAGCTATTGGCAGGAAGTTGGTTATTAATGCAAGGAGGAGGAAATGCTATTGAAGGGCTTGACAAAGTATTCTGCTTTAGACTAAAATGTAACATAATACCCAAGTTCTTTGGTTGCTGTAAATTAAATCTATGGGGGGAAAACCCCTTTGACAAAATTCACAATGAAATTCCTATTTGTATATGAATGCAGTCATTGCGAAATGATTTATATTGATACTTTATTTCGCTTCCCCTGATAATAAGATGGCCAAATACTTTCCAGATGACAGTATGAAATAAACATTGCATGAGGTTTTGGTTTTAGATGGTGAAAACCTTACCTTTGTCATGTTTATGCCTCTTCTTTTATCCTTAAACACATTATGACACTTTGGATCTTCTGCAGATGTTTTGCTTGTTATGTGCTTTTACCTTACTTTGTTATTTTCTTTCTTACCAGATATTTTGGAAAACCAAAAAGATTAATTTACCAAAGGAATGAATGCGTATTCGACTTTTATGGCTGGCTTTAAATGTGCTTTTATCTATCTATCTGGTTGGCTTTAAATGTGCTTTTATCTATCTATCAGGTGATAATCTCTCATGGTGCTTTGAATGCTACCATTTTAAAGCGAAAATGAAACTGAGGCATACAGCTGCATAACTGCACAGTTCTTTAGTTTAAAAGAACTAGATGTTCTCTTATTTACTGTTTATTTTAACTGTAGCATTCTAAAGTGTCTGAATTACCCATTGCAAAATAAGTGTAAATACCCAGCAGTAAAAGTGTTCTCCCTCTTAATGCTTATGTACCTTTAGAATTTGCCAAAAGAAATATCTGTGAAATTTCTAGCTTCAGTCTTCTTTGTAATATTTATAAGAGTTCAGAATTTCTTTGTAGCAGAACATTTTCTTAAAATGTCTTATTTTTGCAACCACTGTTTTGTGTGGGGGTTTAACTTCCTGAGATGAAGGGCATAGGAGACTACTTATGACTATAAAGCCTACTACAAAATGAAGTTAGCTTATATAATTGCTTGATTTGATGATGGATCTGTCTGAAGCCCCTTATGCTTTGCAACCAGTAGATCCTTTTTTCCAGACTAACTTTGTTTACTAACAGTTTATTTACTCTTAACATTCTGCTGTTAGTCAGGACTGCCTATTATTTTCAGCCACTTGAATCATTCCTCTGTTAGGTGGGACATGAATATGCAGACCTATTGTCACTAGATAAACATCTCCCCTTCATTCCCTGTACTTTGGAAATCCCAAGTTGAGATCTGATAGTGGAAGAATGAGGAAGGAAAGGATGGTCAACTTCTTCAGCTGTATGGGCGGTAAATTTTATTCTTTAGTGTTTTAAAAATACCCAAACCAAAACCCACCCCCAAATGCAGAAAGAAATAAATCTTCCAAACCCCTCCAAATTTTCTTGGTTTGAAATTTAGAAGAAAAGTCACAGAAGTCAACAGGCTTCACCTTTTGGTATTTTTCCTCTTTAATTGTCTTCATCTTTGTTTCTTCTGCTTTTTGAAATATATTTATCTTCTTTTAGAGTTTCAAATATACAGCAGCAGCTGGCCTTGCTAGATAATGAATCTTGGCCAGGAATGGCTGAAGCTGACAGGGACCGTCTTCAGCTCATCAAAGAGAAGGAGGCTCTTCTTCAGGAGTTGCAGCTCATCAGTCAGCAGAGACGATCCCCAGAAGACATTGCACGTTTGGAGGAAGAAAAAAGACGCTTGGAGGATGAAATTCAGCGGGCTCGAGCAACGTCTGCCCATGGGGCCACAGAAAGGTTTGGAAACTTTGTTTTCTTACCTATTTTAAGATCCACGTAAGTAGTTTCAAAAGAAAGAGTAGGAAATTTCTGATTTTAAGTAAAAAACCAACAAAAATTGTCTGGAACAACTTGCTTTCAAGAAAGGAAGAGGCTGCTTCTGAACGGCATTATTTAATTCTGACTGTCTTGAAGGTTTCTGAAGGAGAGTTAGAGTGGTAATGGCTAGTCAGTTTTCCTTTCATTCCTTTCATTTGTCTTCTGATTAGAAAGAAGAGTATCAGAGTAGAGTCACAAAAGACGCTTGGAAAAAGTCTGAGTGATGTTGTCTGATAATAGAGACATGAATAACAGTAACTGTAGAGTGCAACATTTTCCTCTTGTTTTGCGGTGGAGTAATATTCATCTCCAAAAGCATCAGAACAAAGATCCTTTTCCTATATTTGATTTGTGCCTTATAACAGGAAAGTTAAATGATTATTTTACTACCTTTTGTATACAGTTTTTCCTTTTAATTTGCAGTCTTAGCAGTGGGAGCACATCCCAACTCTTGACTTCAGAGAGCACTGTGAACAGAGTCATTCTTGAAAACTCAAATTAAATGTCAAGTTACATGTAAAAATAACCCCCGAAACTTATTAATGGAAGCACGGTGTTTATTTCAAAGTTGCCCAGTTTTTCTTGTAGCGAGAGAAATGGACAAAACCTCTTAACGTCTTCTTGTTACTATAAACCACTTCCAGTGAAAGCACTGAAAACTTGTTCTTGTTTCCCAGACTTGCTTCTCTTAAACAGTGCTAAAAACCCAGTTTGACACTTAAGGAAAACTAAATGAACAAGCTTTAATGTGATTTCTGTAAAGGTTAATATTTACATAATCAAGACACTTTTACAGTATTTGGAAGTGCCTTGCATACACAAATTTTGAGAACTTCAGTTCCTTTGAAAAAGCTTACTTCAGACAGTAAATTCAGGCAATAAATAGAAAATTCACAGCCAACCTACCATTCAGTGTTCTGTATTTTGCAGTTTTTGCAATATCGTTACATTGGCTTTCCAGCTTAAACTGACAGAAAAGGGAGTTCACTTTACACTGCAGTGTAGTAAGTTTTATTTGTTGGTTTTGGGTTCTCATGTTAGGTAGCGCATGCTATGTTGGCAAGAAAGCCAGGCTATTTTTCCATGTAGTTCATGCTGTGGAAACCAGCGTTCCAGTGTGATACTTGATATTGCACATGCTAGCAAAAAGTTGAGCAGAAGTTAGAATAATATTGAAGGGCACTCTATTTTTGCATAACGATTTGGAGGAAAGCTTAACTATTAGTGGCCCATTTATTTGTTTGTCTTAGGTTCAGGAATAACCAAAACGATTCCTAGTTCTGCTTTTCTTTTTCTTCTTTCTCCAAACTGTGGAGTAAAAAGAAGCTTTCTCTTTAAATAATTATTGGGTCTGCTCTGTTTCTGAGTTTTACAGGAACTGAGTTACGTGCAGATCAGAACGAACTTAAAATCTGTATGACAGAGGTTGGGTTTTGTTTTGGTTTTTGGTTTTGGTTTTCTGTTTGTTTTTTTTTTTTCTGTTTTTTTTTGTTTAAGATGTTGGCAGCCTTAGTTGGAGGCATCCTTTGCCCCTCAGCGCAGGTGCCTACCTTACACCACTGATGACTGTGGAGTATAGGTTCCGAAGTTTTGAATCAGTTAAGTTTCTTGCATCCATATAGCTTTTTCTTTTTGGTTCCTTCATGCAGTGCCTTTATCATGTAAGTTTGCCTGGTTGAGCTGCAGCTTTCTTTACAGCAGTTGATTAACCTGGTCTGGTTCCACAGAAGCAGGAGAAAGAGTTTCATGCTTGAACGCTGTCGGGTGTGCAGCTTCTGCTATGTGGTTGCAATGAATGGAGCTCCTTGGAGAGTGGTGGGATTGCTGGACTGTAGCCCTACAGCCCCTTGCCAGCATATGAATTGTTGAAGTTGGAGACCAAAGAAGTTGAGAGATTTATGGTTTTACTACTAACAGAGAAGTGTTTTTTTCACAACTTAACCATCAAAAGTTTATTGACACTAAGGCTGCTGGGTTTTATCCAGAAGGACTCTTTTTCTTCTTTTTTGTTGACTTATTTTTATTTTTCAAATCCTGCCCATTAAGGTGTTGAATTCTAACATCTGTCTTTGCAATAGAGGAGGGTCTGAAGCATTCAGATAAGTTTGATCTGTTTTCTCCAAACTTTCTATCAGAATCCTAATTTCCAGCCAGCTTATGAAAGCAGGGCTGGAGAAGTAACTTTCCTGAACATATAAATAGTATACAATACAGAACATGTTACCACCCTGATTTTATTTGGAAGTTCAGTAATTTGGCTTGGAAAAACGAAGCATCATTAATACCTGTAATTCTGGATTCAAGGAATTAATAAATGTGATAACAATAGATAAAAATCTATTCTTTGAAGTTTTAAGATTCTCAAAATATGAAATCCAAGGTATCTTATACATGTCTGAGACTGACAGCACTGAAGGTATGTTCCATGTGTGTTGTGGCAGTGGTACCGAGTAATTCAGATGCTTGCTAATAGAATGGGCAAAAAATAAGTCTCAGAGATTTTTTTGCCATGGGTTAGGATTCAAAATGTATCATCAACCTAATTATATAAAAATGTACTTGAAACACCTATAATTAGAGCTTAAAGTTGAGTTTTATGGCTACTGCTTAACAGAAGTCCTCCAAAAATTTTCCATTTTATCTTTGAAATTTGACACTAATTAGCTTGGATATTAGGGCTGTTTGGAATATTTGTTGCCTGCCAAGGCAACGAAAGGCATAGTAGTTCTCTGTATTTTACTGGCACAATCAGGTTGTTGCAATGGAAAAAAATGGTTGTAGATTGATGGGGGGTTTTTTACCTAGGACTTTATAATTTTGTTAATTGCTGTGATGCATTTTCAACATCATGACTCCTGCACTGTGCCTCAGTTACTTCTCTTGTCTGGGAATTCTGCTGGAGTCTTGGTTCTTGTGTTCTTGCTGAAATTACCATAGCTACATATGAGCTGGATGAATTACAACTCTTCATTAAGCAGCGAGACTTACTTTTATATTCCAAACTGCAATGTAGTGATATTTTCCTGTACTTGGAAAGCTCCTATCACTTCTCGAGCGGTGCTGTATTGAAGGAATATAGTAATATGTATCTGTTGAATTGCAGGATACTGTTACAGGAAAAGAGAAATTGTTTGCTTATGCAGCTAGAAGAAGCTACACGTTTAACCTCGTATTTACACTCCCAGTTAAAAAGGTGAGTTGTGTTAAACCAGGAGATTTTGAAGTTTTAACTGCAGCAGAGAAGAATATTAATAATCTGTAAAGTTTACCTTTTAATACTTTCATGTATGTATGCCAAGTAAATTCATTTTTTACTAATTTTATGCAGTTTGGTCTGCGGAATGTGATGCCTTGGATGGAGTTTTATAACTGGTAATAGGGATGGCTATTTGGGCTACATTATTTTGTGGGAATTTTATGTTACCCTTGTTTTTCTGAAAAGATACATACTTAAATCCCTTCATAATATTGTCACAGTTTTCCTAAAATGAAGATAACGTTCTTTTAAGTTCTGTGAGATTTTAATACTGTCCAAAGGAGTGTTTTTTGATCCTGGTGAGTTGACAAAGCTCTGACATTTAAATACAAGAATGTGCTAAGACCCACACAGAAGCCCAGAATATTTTGCATATTCAAGCTTGCAGCTGCCTTTTTAGATTCAGCTCTTGGGGATTCCCTAGCTCAATACCATGCCAACATCAAAAGCTCAGTTCCTGCTGTGTCGCACTTCATCTCTCACTGTCACTTGTATTCTTCTCTCCCTGACTGTCTGAGAGTGGTAAGAGGAACTGGAATAGGATTCATCATAAAATCTTTTTTATTTTGCACTGGGAGAACCTCTGAGAGTGAGGCCTACACAGCAGTTTGTTAGGACTTTCCAAATCCCTTCACGTTTCTTCTCCCTTATATGTTTATTACCCATCATTAATACAAATTCAAGCTGGATCATGGTAATCTGCCCTTCCCCTCTTTACATTGAGGGGAATTGATTTACACCAATCCAGATCCTGCTCTGGCCTTTCTTCTGCCAAATTATGGCTGCTTACATGCTGAGAGAAAGAGTACGCTTGTCTTGTTGAACCATTTGTCTTCAGGCACTTGGTTTTAATGTGCTTGTCACTTGCAGTGTTCTAGCCATGGTTTTGCTTGAGACCAAGGCAAGAGACACGAGCTAGACTTTAAAATACCAAATCATGTCTCTGTGTTGCTGTACATGTAGAATTGATTGTGTAATCTGGATTGACATTCTTACGTCTGAGCTGGTGTATGTGATTGTATTTTGAAAGGGCCTTTTCTGTTTTCTCTTTCTTTGGCTGCTGTAGTCTCTCAGCTAGCACCCTCACAATGTCCTCTGGCAGCAGCAGAGGATCCCTGGCATCCAGTCGAGGATCCCTGGCCTCCAGCAGAGGCTCCCTCAGCTCAGTCAGCTTCACGGACATCTATGGCCTTCCGCAGTATGACAAATCAGATGGCGTTACAGACTATGGGCAGCATCTACGCTTTGACATAATTCCCTTTGAGTCTCTCACAAAGGATGTGCCATACGCTGATCCCATTGGACACTCAAATTTCAATAAGCAGCGGAGGTCTCTGGATACCCCTCAGTCCTTGGCATCCTTGTCATCGCGGTCCTCCTTGTCATCGTTGTCCCCTCCAAGCTCGCCTCTGGATACCCCGTTTCTCTCTGCATCTCGAGATTCTCCCTTGGCTCAGATGTCAGAAGGTTTTGAGGAGATGGCAAGCATAGGAGCCTTGGAAATGCTCAGGGCTCAGACCACAGCATTGGGTGATGATGAAACACAAGGAACGAGCTCATCTCAGACATCCACTTACCCTGTAGACAATGAAGTGTTGCGAGAAATGGGACCACACCTGACTGCTGTCCAAACTGGTGGAGGTGAGTTTCTGGACATATCATTTTGTCACATAATCATAGGAAATGTTACACAGAACCTAAGCATATTGGCATAGTAGAGATTGTTTCTCAGTTTGGCTTGCTATACTACCAACCACTAATCACTCCAAACCAACAACTTGTTGTTTACCAACTAACACACACACATTAAACGTATGCACACACCCACACCCCCCAGAAAAACCAAACACAAGACCAGCCATGAGGTGATGTTGCTGACAGTGCTTGAAGGCTGGCTGACTCCATGCTGAATTTGTACACACCCCAGACCAGATTCACGTGTCTAAGTTCTGCAGTGGAGCAGAAGGTAGTAGCATGGTGGTCATGAGTGCACAGTGCACTATACTTCTGAATAGAGTTGTCAGCCAGGGAGCATCCTTTACAGGGGTGTGTGAGAAAATCAACATCTGCGTGAGTGGTTGTCTCAGAGAACCTGTGCTGTATGACTGTAGAGGAACAACATGTGCAGTTACCACAGCACACACAGTGTTGTTTTCTTCTGCTTTGCTGTGAAGTTGAGACTTGCATGAGTTTGTATTGGTGGAAGCTTCTGAGGCGCTACAGTTGAGAAATATAAATAGAAGGATCAAAAAAGGAAACTCTTTAAAAAAGTTTCCTTTTTAAAAAACAAAAATTTAAAAACCTGAGCATACAGGCACATGGCTTCTCTTCTGTTTTAGCCAGTCAAATTAAGAACTGCTGTTAAAACGAAAATGAGTATTCCTCCATGATGATTTTTTTGTGTGTTGGCTTATTCATATTTCTAAGAAGACCATACTAGTAGAGAAGGGCTTTTATGAGTATATTTTTTAATATTGAAGATTATAATTTCCATCCCATTTCTATATCCAGAATTCTGTGTTCTTAATTGTGTAGAATGTTGCATTCAGAACTTCTGATATCAGGAGTAATGTGAAATATAACCAGAAAAGGTATCATATTATCCTGCCAAAATCTTACTTGTCAGGTGATGATGAGAAGGAACACTGACAGCTTTCAGCTTGGTATTTTTAAAAAGGTAACTTCACCAGTGTACTAAAAAACCTTTTATTGCTCAAACTGCATGAGTCTAGACTCACCTGCTTTCCTTAACACAGCTGGCATTGCCAGAAGATACCACTGCAGAATTTGTATTTTCTAGATGTAAACATTTCTAGTGCCCATATTGTAGCTTTCAGACCAAAATAAACAGAATTCCAGAGACCAGCATGTAAGCTTGTGCTTAAATTAGTGCCATGAAGAAGCTTCCTGAGGCTTTCTCTAGACCTCAGATCAGACCACAGTATGTCTTCACCCATTGTGGTGAGTGAAAATATGTAGTAGTTCATTTATAGCTCGTACGTGTTTCCTAGAAGTGAAGGCCTGTTCTGAAGGCCTAGGGAGTAAATGGATGAGAGTCAAGTTGCTGCTTTGTTTTTTCCTTTTCTCCCTTCTTTGTCACATTTTGTACACTTCACATTTCTTTGAAAGCCTCTGGCAGAACATCCTTTTGCTACTTGTCAGTGCTGTGGTGTCCAGCTCCTATTCCAGGGGTTACACTTTTCTCTTTGTACAACAGAGAGCTGTGTGTTCCTTTTTGAGGAAATGTATGGTTAAAAGTTAGCCAGGCTGTAGTGTACTTTTTTGTTTGGTTGGTTGTTTTTGTTTGGGTTTTTTGTTTATTTGTTTGGTTTTTTTAGTTTGAAAACAACTTCTGAAGAAAAATTTCTCATTACTGGCTGGTGTCGTGACTAATTTTAGAGCTCCACACTCGTTAGCTGGTGGATTTGCAATTGTAATGTAGTTGTGTGCAAGTAGCAGTTGGAAATTTCAAAATAATGTAGTTTGTACTCTGCTTTTGAAGAATTTGATGGAGCATCAAGCTTGTATGTCCAGGTTTGGGAACCCCCAGGTGTTGAGCGGTTCTGGTTTTCACTGAGGTACTAGGCAGTGTGCTTTGCTGCTGCCACCCAATGGCCTGGTGGCATAACGTGATGCTGGAAAACAGTGACTCGACTCTGACAGATCTTTTGCCCTTTCCTTCACTAGAAAAACAGTGAGGTAATAGTTGCGAATTCTGGGTGCCTGGAGGTTTAACACTGAATAAACTGCACGTCTTTTGCACTGAAGCAGCATTTGGGCAAGTTCAAGGAGATCTTCAGGACCCGCAGTTTCGATATTCAGTTGCTGATCCTCTGTTTTATCGTTCTGCATCTATCTTGGACATACTGTGAAAGATGCTAACAAGTGTGCATGGAACGAATATGCATGAGAGATTAAATCCATCATATTTATAAAGCTGGGAGTGGGAGGAAACATGTTATCAAAATACTGGGCTTAGTATCTTCACTATCTCTTGCTTTCTATCCTAAAATAATCTTTCAAGTGCTAAGTTTCCTTTAATGCCTAAATAATCTCATTTGCAAAATATTGCCATAAACCTAAAAGATGATTTATCATTGTGTGCTTTTCATTTTGTCTTGTTTTTCATGCGGCACAAGAGAAAAATTCACTGTAAGTGAGCCTGAATTACTACTTACTGTGCTGGTTTTGCTCGTAATTCTAGTGTGTTTTTCTGTGTGAAGTGTTGTTGAGTTTTGGGGTCTTGGTGGGGTTTTGAGTTGCATGTGAAGAAAGAGGAGATTTTGCTACATTTGGGTTTGTTTGATATTGTGCATCTAAACAGCTGTATCTGTTTAATCATTTTGGCATACTTAATTTTTTGCTATGACAACTAAACAATATATTCATGGCTGTAGTTAAATTCCTGGAAAAAGTGTTCTGTGACCTTTGGCTTTGCTATATGATAGTAATGCTTGACAGCATCACGGTAGGTAAGGTCTGCTTGTGTCTCTGATTCAGTTTTTATGAGTGTTTGACTCTTGTAGGATTGCATTTTGAGCTGATGTGCAGTATTTGTAATCTTCTAAACTTGCGAAACATGCTTATGCATTATTTAGCTAATGAAATCTTGGACATCAGCATCCTTTGAAGTTCACTTTTTAAGTAATGATACCTGAGAACAGTTTTTTAATGGGAGCTGTCTGATACTTATCGAGATTTGGCACCTCGTAGTTCTGAATATTCATATATAGTGTTCACTGATTATGTTACTTAAGTAAGAAAATGACAGGTAATTGTCTATAATAGAAACTTTATTTTTAAACAATTCTTCAGCTTCTGCCATTGGAAGGTCTGCAACATGTGCTGTGCCTTGTTCTGTTTAAAATAAGATCTAGTATTTCTTTCTTCTTGACCAGTTTTTCCTGCTGACACTTTTTTTTTATATGTTAATGGCATGTTTTGGCAATTGCATCTCTCCCAAATTCACTGGGATTGTCCAGATGTTATCAAATGCTTCCATGGCCTGTAGGCAGTGATCAAATCATTGTCAAGTTACAACATTGTTGTAACATGTCAGTTTTTCATGAGATTATATTGGTGCTTCAGATCAATTTTTCCTTCCAGACAAATTGAGAACATGAACCTACAAAGGAGATAGCCCTGGAGGTCTTTCATCCCTTAAATCTATGCAAAGTGTTCACAAAGAGAGGTGAGCTAAAGGCCTATTTACAAAAAAGAAGTCATCTTACTATAACTTGTTGGAGTTAATACAGAAATTATGGAAGCACTATCATACAAAACTTACTCAATTTTGTGAAGTTTGGCCTCTTTCCAGTGATGTAAAGTTACTGGGAAACTTCCGCATCAAGATATGTCTCTAAGAGTGATACTTTTTATTCTGCATCAATACCAGTGGCAGAACTCGGAGATGAGCTCACCAAATACAATTTCTTTGCTTTCTGTGAGCTAGCTTGAACTTGGCTCTCCTATGTGGTGAGGATGACACAAGTAGCACTGCATGATATGTGGTGTACAGTAAGGGTGGGATGCTGTAATTGGAGGGGTGGGGAGGATGGTTCTTTCTCCAGGCACAGAAACAAATGTGGATTGGGCTGTTCCTGGTCAGCAGATTAATTTCTTGCATAGCTTCATTGAATTTGGAGAGGAGGTCCATAGGGGGGCTACTGAAGGACCCACAGGTACAGAGAATTGGCTGTATTGATACACAGAAGTTTTAGCTCCAAACAGGACTCTGTGTTGGGATTCTCAGCTGTTTGTGGCCTGATAACAGGAATATACCTAAGGCTGGCATAGGACTGCCGGCCTCCGTGCATCCTGTCTGCCAGGCCCATGGTGGGTTAAATCTAACACATCCAGAGACTTCTGTAGATAGCAATGGTGTGGTTGTGTTAATTTGGAGGATTTATGTCAGGCTTCAAGCCCTCATGTCCTGTCCTGGAGATGCTTAGGTGGGAGGCGAGATGGGTTCCATGCAGGGGGATTGCTCACTGTCTCTACCTCAGCTAAGCTCTGCAGGTGGACCTCGGGCCATGGGCTGGCCTTCTGCTGAAGGAAACTTACTGGTTAGGTACTAGCATTTGATTTTTGGTGAAACGGGTATTTAACAAGTTCTTACTTTTGAGTAAGACGTGTCTCATTCTTACCTGGGGGCAGTAAGCTATAAATGTCAGCTGGTGCTTGTCTCCAGTGTGGTGCGCGCTGTGCTACTGTCACTCCAAATGCTGTCTGCTGAAACTGTGAATGCTTCCATATGATTTGTTTCTTAGCTTGAGTAGAAACAAGTAAGATGCTTTGTCCACTTTTAAATTGGCATCTCTGACACTGCTTTTCTGCTTTGAGGATAATCATTGAGCCTTAAGCAAAAGAAGGGCAAGTTAGTGGAAGGTCTGCACTGCACAGTGAATTAACTACACTTCCACAAGTCCATTTAATAGTTTCTCTAGGATTTGAAGGAAAATAATCTCAAGTTAGGAGCTGTCATTGAAGGGTCAAAACCCTGCCAAAGGAATTCTTGAGCATTACCATTTGTGCATGTACTTTAAAGGATTGGTAGCTGCTATACCTGCTTGCCTGTGCAAAACCTGATGTTATACATCATTTTTGTTGGTACACTTAAAACATGAAAATGATTGCTGTGATAGTTATTTATGGTGTTGCTGGTGATTCAGGGAAGGATGAAAGAGGGGGTTGAATATTGCTTCCTCCTCCCCCAGTCAGTTTTCAAAGTTATTCACCAAGAATTTGAAAGAACAGTGGTCTGAGTGAGTTGGAAAGCACTGGTTCTTTTTGATAATGCCTCTCAGACTGTAAATAAAAGCTGCTATTATGTGGTGGTATAAACAGTATGCTTTGAGACTTTGTATTAGGAAACAAATGAGAACAAAACCTCACATTGTGTTATCTGATAACTTCTTAAAAGAATTACTCTCTGTGTTTGTTTTCAGTCTATTGTACATTCAGTAGGTAAAAGTTTAAAGTTTAGCATATCATGTGTACATATGTTGAATTAATGTAAGTCTTCCTTCAGGAGGGATTATTCTACCAGAAGAGCATTTCGTAACAATGCAATTGGTTTATACTTAGTCCTGTCGGAGAGGAATTAGCCACAAACTTCCTTCCTTAATTCTCCCACATAACATCTCCGGTCAATTGTATTCAAGGTTTTTATCTTAAAGTTAGATGAGAAAAACAATGAACTGTATTTGTGCCATTTTGCCACTAGTTTTGATGCAATAAATGTTTCTTGTTTCATTTTTAAGAGGTTGTCTTTTCTCCATGACAGCTGTAACTCTGCGAGGAGACAGTGGTAGAAGATCGGAGAGGAGAGCCAGGCGAGTTTCAGCATGTCTCTCAGATCATTCACTGGCTAGTGACAGTGGCGTGTTTGAAGCTTTAAGCAAAAGGTCAGGTGTATAAATGCATAGTAAGCTGGAAGTATTCTTGTTCTACCACATGGTCCCATAGAATTTGTTGTGAATTTCTGAATAAGCTTTCAAAATTGCTCTTTCTTAGCAACTTAAAAATATTAGATTGCATATTTTAAAGTAGCTTTTTGCATGCAGTTCCACTGTCATCTTCACAAGTGCCAGGTGCCTTTTGCTTTGTTGCCTCTTAACATTTTAACACCGTACACTTCTCCCTTGAAAGATAGTTTTCTCAGCTTATTTGTCACAAATCGGCAATTTTCTGTCAACCATTTATAAAAATAATATAGAGTGTTACTTACAATTCTTGGTAGTATGTGATAAAATAGAAATGCAAGGAAGAAATATCTGAACTGCTAAAAATCTGAAAATGTGTTGGTTGATTGAAGGATGGAATTGATAATTTTTTGCTTTATATAGTTGTTTTTAATACAATAAACAATAACTGAGAAGAAAAGGTTTTGAGGATGCTAAAGAGAAATGCAAGACATGATAAATATTAAAATAACTTAAGCGTTTTGAAAGATGTACTCTAAACCCTCATTTTTTAAAATCATGAATTACTACTTCTGTGTGTGTTTGTAAATAGATACTTCAATTCTTTCTATATTACCAGTCCCTCCTGTATTGCCAAACAATTGCTTATATCCACACATCACAAAATAATTGTTTGTTTCATTATATTTTAACAGCTTAGGTCAGTATGTAGTTTAACAGTACTTTCTGTTACTGCAGGAATGAAGATCTAGAAGAACCTGTTTATGGTGATGCTGCCAGTAATGAAGAACCACAAATACATGTTGGATTTCTGTGAGTATTTCCTTCTCTTTCTCCATGGCAACTCGTATTCTTGGTTCAGTTTTTAACTTTTTAATAATCTAAACTGCAGTTGATAGTTTAAGACTTTTCTGAACTGACAGCCAAGTTTAGTGGATGTACAGATTAGTCAGTCATAGGCCACTTCAATGCTGGTGGCTTAACTGCAGTTCATTCAGTTTCTTTTCAATGTTGGCTGTAAAAGGGCCTTCGTTACTTCTTTCAGTAGCATTTCTTTTCATTCTCTGGGCCATTAGTGTGAACATGAATGTAGGGATGTGTCTCTCCGAGCAAGATCTCTTTATGCCAGGTAAAGGAGGATTATCTTACAAAAGTCACAGGTGAAGACACAGATACAAATACATTTCCCAAATACAGCTTTGAAATCCTGTGCTTAAGGCATACTATTGTTGGTACTGGGAGTAGTGTGGGGACGGACAGATCATAGCAGTGAGTGGCAGGATGCTGTGTATTCAACATCTCTCCAGAATGTCTAAGTGTTGGAAAATTAATTTCCAAGCTTGGCAATTTTTATATCTCAACCAGGTTTGTTAGGTCCATTTCAAAATTTGTGTGAAAGAGTGTTTTATTTAATTTCATTAACCCATGAAAATAATGCAGACTGATTTTGTCTAGTGTAATTGATATGTTATTACATGTTTTGTGTACACACATGTATCTACATATGGTGTAACTGTTTAAACCAAGGATTGTGTTTTATAAATCCTGTTCACTATCAAGAATCACAGTAAGGAATGTTGTTCTTTTCAAACTGAATAATGTTGAATTCTCTTGGTTCTGATAAGCTCCTCAGTGTAGCTGACGTTCTGTTATCAGAGTGTGATATGTGTAATTCCTTTTGATTTAAACTGATTCGTGTAAGAGATTTTAACAACGGAAGGTGCTTTTACATTCTTAAAATTTTCAGTCTGTCATCTCTAGCTCTTAAGCAAAATATTGATGCTTGGTGACTAACGCAGGAATTTTATTTTCCAGGCATGACAGTGGAAGTGAATGTCTGTTAGTCCATGTATTGCAGCTGAAGAACTTTGCTAGTCTAGTTGTTAAAGAAAACTGCAAAATGTAAGTTTAAATTTCACCTAAAGTCTGATCATTGCTCATTTTGTGCCCTCTATGGTATTTATAGTCATAAATACCATAGATTTGTTTGCTTTCATGCAAAATTAAGCCATTTCTGGAGAAGATGGTATGTTGTAGTTTACACATGAGGAAAAGGTTAATTTTATGGATGCAAAGTGTCCCTTTTATAGAACCTCTTTCATAATTATCAGATAACAAGCATAGTTTCTAATGACCCATGTTTTTACATGTTTATCATGCACAGGAAAATTTGCAGACATTTGTGGCCATTACAGCTGTCCTTGAATTATCTGGGAAACACTCTCTGAATATAATTTTAGCACAAGTACTAGCTGAGAATCAGTACAAACAATTGATCTTTTTCAGCTTATAGCAGTCTGTGCTTTTTTTTTTTTTTTTTTTTCCAAATTCCATGTCACATTATGAAGAACATTGCTTAATTTATTCTAATGTTTCTTAAACAACGGTAATGTTGCCATAAAACACCATTTTATCTAGTGATATGAATCTTAACATAATTTAAAGAAATTCAACACATGAAAACTTGATCTTTATCTCTGGGAGAGGTTGTTTATAAACTGTGGAAAATGGAAGTATTGTAAAATAAGTCATTCTGTGGGAGTTGTTAGATTGACATACATCTCACTGAATGAGTTGATCTTTGAAAACGCTAAGTCTTTCTAACCCTGCAAACTCCAGGTGGAAATTCTTCCTATAGGTCAGTGCATTAGTGTTGGTCTTTTGCTTCGTTTTTAGTGTGAGTGCAAGGACATGTGATAGGGGAAAAAAGTGTTGAGTTATGCTCAGCCATGTTGCCTTGTGATTAGGAAAAGAAAGAAGCAACATCTGAAGAAAGTGGAGTCACCAAAGGAAAAAAAACCCACAACACTCTAGAGGGTTTGTTGGAACTTGTCATCAAGCAGTTGGGCATTTAAATGACTCTGCAAAAGGCCGTTCATTTCCTCATCCTTCTTAGTTAACTGCCTGGGCTGGAATCAAAAAAACCGCATGGCTGTAGCGTAGATCAGCTGGTTTGAGTATTCAAAAAGCTTTACCTTACAAAACAAGAAAAAGCTTTCAGCCAGTTGGATGAACTCCTCCATGCAACTGTATGTTCTTTGAATCAGTTGGGAGGCTACCTGCAGCAGAGGAGTTGAATCATTCCCTTTTTAAAGCATGTGAAGCTGTTTAGCTGGCTGATGCTCCACTCTCCAGTGTTGCAACTCCATCATAGTGAGCTCTTCCAGTTGTCCTCTAGGCGTTTATTTGGATGTCAGTGTCAGCCCCTCTCTGCTGCTTTAAGAGTTCATGCAGCAGTGTAGACAACTTGAGTGAGCCTCTGAGCTTGGGTTGGGTTAGTTTTGGGGTTTTTTGGTTTTGGTTTTTTTTGTTTGTTTGTTTTTGTTTTTTGGGGTTTTTTTCTATCTTGAGTTTTTGGGGAGGTTTTTGGTAGTTTAGACAAGTTTTCTATTCTAGTTCACAACACAGTTGCAGGAAGCTGTTTGCTGGCACCAGGGAAGCTATGGCAAAAAACACGTTATTGCAGGTGCTGGACAAGCAGTCAGGACAGGGAGAACATAGGAACCCTTCTCAAGTAGCTCTGCTGCCTTCTGTCAGATTAAAATGGTTGTGGATTTTGTTTGTTTTGGTTTGGTTTTTATTTGTTTTCAGTCTCAAATGAGATGGTACCATGTGTTTAAATTTGGGGGTTTTTTAGGATGGCAGGTGGATGCAATGATTGCAGATTTCTTTTGCCATCCTTTTGTGCTGAGTTTCTTAAGGGGAGTGAGAGGAAGGTATACTCAATGGGTGGAAGGAAGAAATGGATCAGTGACACAGAGCAATTCAATAGGCTGAATGTAGGCATGTGTTTCCATTTGAAATAGCATAGCACCTGGCCTCCAGCTGCTGCTGCTGCTCAGGGGAAGGCTGTAGCTCTCCCACAGATCCTGTGTCATATTTACTAGCCCAGTGTAGATGCTTTGGATAGCTCAAGGCATCTCAAGTGCCACTTTGTGTTTCTTCTTAAGCACCAAATAAAAACAAGAAAAAGAAAAGATAGCATTTCCAAACCAGCTTTGCAGATCGTCTGTGTTAAGAATACAAAGTAAATTCCTGTAATGAGGAGATCCCAGAGCTGATTCTTAAAGTAGAAGTTGCATTGATGTTTTTGCTTAGCTTGATTCTGAGAAATGCAAAGTAGCGTTCTTTGTCTGAATTGTGCTATTTGTCTATTTTGTTGTTCCCAGTCATGTGAGAGTTTATTTGCCACCGCTTGAGTCAGGCACACCAACCACTTACTGCTCTAGAGCTTTGGAATTCCAAACTCCGTTAATATTTAATGAAGTTTTCCAAATCCCTGTGCATTCAAGTGTTTTGAAATTAAAATCATTGCAGCTGTATATCTGTTCAGTTGACCATCAGCAACAAGAAGAATTATTGGTAAGTGGTCCTTTTTCTTAAAAACCATTTGGTATGGGAAATTAGAGTTATTTAAAGAGTAATTGTAAGATTAAAAAGAGAAAGTGAAGACTATTTTTTTCATAAGGATTGCTGGTACACATATGTGTTAATGTGTCTGTTCACATATGTAAGTAGAGTTCTGTTAATAAAGTGGGAATTTTAGAAAGTTGAAATACGTGCATTTAGGTTACAGAAAGTCTTGGAAATGATTGGCAGAATTAGCAGCGTTTGAGGGTTGGAGCATTTACTTTTAACACTGCTTAAATGTCATACATTGGAGAGGCATGTTGAAAATGGATTTAAGGTTTACATTCATTGCTGTGGCATATAGTAAATAAGGAGTAAACTTTTTATGTAATTCATTTTTTTACAAATGTCAGCTGTGGGGAAAGGTCAGAAGTCTGCCATTGCTAAATTTTGGTGCAAGAAGGGAAAGCATTATGTAAAAAATGAAACTTTTCCCCCAAAACTGCATCTGATAGCTTTTAGACTACATTGTGCTCAGGGCTTCCATTTCTGCGTGGCACTGTAACACATGATGAATCAGTATTACTAAAAAATTTCCTAATAAAAAGGTAACAAATATAAACCCTTTCATGCTATATAAGTGTACCAGCAGGCAAAGACTGCTATTGTATCAATGATAACTTTGTTGCTGGATAATAGTGATCCGAGCAGGTTTCTGTTAGACCAGCCTTTCACTTAAAACCGATTGAGATACATCTGATGTAGATAGATTTGAATAAATGTGACAATTGTTTAAATAGGTTACATGTATTAACTGTGTTAACTTTAGGTGTGTTGTTAGCTTCATTTAGCTGTTTCAAATATAAATGTGCTTGAATAAAACCGTCTTAAGGATGATGTCCTGACTATCCTGAAGTGAATGGGCTGCCATTTCAGTGAGGGATTTGAAAGGGTTAGTGAAATGCTCTGTTGGGGTATTTTTTTTGTGCCTATCAAATTAGTCAACAGGTGCAGGCCATCTCACTGTCATGCTGGACTGTGGAGAATAGGTGTTTATTTGAGCAAATCTAGTCAAGAGTGCATGTTTGTTAGTCCACCTTTAAAAGTAGGTAGTGTCTTATATAAGCAGTGGTCTTAACATTGGCAGAAGTGGACTTAAGGTCTTGTCTGCAGTAAGAAGTTTTGGGTTTTTTTGCACTATGATGTAATGATACAGAAAGCATCTCAAGAACACGCCGGATATATTGGTTTTAAATGCTTTACACTGGTATATCTTCTTCCTCTTGGAAGCGAAATAGCTATTTCACTGTAAAGCATCCTTATATTGACACAAGTGCGTCTAATTCGAGGGTGCTTTTATTTTAACTGCATCTACTGAATTAGCAGAAAAATCATAGGTCTCCAGGCTGTGTTTGTAGTTTTTTTTTCTCTTTCTTAGTCTTAGTGTAGCTTTGTCAGAAATGTCTTTGCCCACAGTAGGTGGTAACATACTCTAGGAGTAAGTTAACAATGCTACTTAAAAAGTGAGAAATAATGCAATGGTTCTTAAGGTAGGTGCATTGAAGTACATATTTAAACAATGTGTTGTTGCCCTCTTGCTATAAATTTATTACGTAAATTATGTAAATAAGCATTTTCTCAAATTTCAGAATCATTTGCTACATCTCTCTGGAACTGCCGTTATGGCCTCTGTCTTTCAAAGTCTCTTCCACTGAGATTACTTATTTTTTCCATCTATTTAATCATTTGTACATCTCTGAAGTTCTTGATGACTGCTTTCTTTTCAATTGGATTGTGCCAGTTTAATGCTTTCCTAAATGCAGAAGCCAGGTTGGACTTTATCCCAAGTTACAGAAATATTTGTACATAACAAGGAATGGAAAAAAAAAAAATAATTCTGGCAAATAGTTCTAAACTTCATTTGTATCGAGAACTAAATCTACTAAACTTGTGGGATGGTCTTTCCATTCCCTCAAACTTTTATTCATATGCACTGCCTTGCTGAAAGATCTTTTTCTGTTTTCCTACAGCTTTCTGAAACTGTGCTTCATTAAATTGGCTTATTTCTTCCATGTTGGCTTCATCAATGTTAAGAACAAGGGAGTTGTTATTTTCCGTGATGAGCATATATGGCTCATGTTAAAACATCAAAGAAACGTGATTGACTTTCTTGAAATCACATGGCATTGCTGTTTCACTCCCAGTTTCTGATCTTTTATAGCCCTGACAAACCAGTTATTCCCTATGTCTTAATTTATTTGAATTTTTCTTGAGTATAACTTTTCTTTTTTCAATTTGTTTATTATTTCAGAGCATCAGTCCCATTTTTAACATAATTTTGAATTCTGATCCTTTTCTCATAAATTTTACAGTCCTTCTGTTTGACATCATTGAGAGAGTCACAAATGCTTTCACTATTCCACCATCCAGTTGTTAACAAATACATCAGAACAGGCATGTGATACACAGCTAGCAGACCCACCTGGATGCCTTCATCCTTCTGAGCAAGTTCCAGATCTTGAGCTGGAGGTGAAATATTCATTAGTCTGCTCAGTACTGATAATCATTAATAGGGTTTGGTGGTTCTTTGGCCTTCCTACCTACTTAATAAATGCAATATATGTAGGGCAGTGTCAGACATCCTGAAAGTCAATATATGTTTTTTCCAGTGTTGATGACAGGAAAATAGCTTTACCTTCTTCCTCTGAAACTAAACCCAGCATGTCTCTTCCAGCTCTGATGCAAAAGTGTAACTTATGTGATACATTTCTTTATTACACTGTGTCAGAGCCAGTAGATAATTAGAAGGCATCTCTGTATATATAAAAGACATCTCTGTAACCTCCAGTATCTCAGTAACACATTGTATCCTGATATGACATTATTTAGCTGCTTCCAGAAACTTTCTCCATTGTCCGTTACACACTTGTTTAAACAGAGCCCCAGGGAACAAAAATCTTGGAAAAACAATACAAAGGGGTTTTTTTATTATTATTTTCTAATTAACTTTTTCTTTACCTGCTTAAAGTTGAACAGAATTTTCTGCATACATTTCCTACTGCCTTTACAAGTAGAATCAATGCATCCAGCTATTTGTTTCGGTTCAACTAAGAAATAGATTAAAAAAAACCCCAACAAAACCAGCCAGAAATAAGCATGGATTTGCTCACAGTTGTTTTTCATTTCAGTCATCACACAGAAATTTCTTATGAGGGTTGTCAGATGGAGTAGGACTACTTCAAAGTTGGGAATACTTTTAGTTGGAAGCCTCCATTGAACCTGTTTTCACCTGAACGTAAGGATGTAAGGGAAATGTAAGGATGGTTTGGAAGGTAGAAAAATGTCTTTATGGCCTATTTGACTACCTTACGATATAAACAAGCAGAAAAACATGTTTTCTTTTTTCCCCTCAGGAAGATGACTTTGAGGATGAGATGATGGAAGGGTATCTCAAAATACAGTTCTCTCAAAGGAACAGAGATTCAAATAGTGCTGTTAATGTAATATTAATTTAAGCAGATTTAGAAATCACATGTGTAATTAAGAAGGTTTAATAAAGTGTTAACAATCATATCTAGATCTGTCATGGAAATTTTATTTTTCAACTTAAAAAAAGTGAATATCTACTATGATCCTTCCTGGCAGTTGGCAAGGGGCAGGAAATTCAGTATCTTAGATATCATAACACAACAGAATAAACTATCTCTTTTAATAGATGTTGTTGATGTTTGATAAAGTGGAGTCTTTACACTGTAATTAAAATACTCTTTAAATAAGATGTCTATCTTGCAGTGTATGTTTACCTTATTGTGGTCAATGATTCTTGTTTACAGGGCATTGCTCAGATAAACCTGACTGATACAGAGAGTTCTGGTGAGATGCAGCTTCACTGGTATACTGTTCAGATCTTCACTGGTTCAGACCCCCATAGAGCAAAGAACAAAAACCAGTGTGAAGAAAGTATTCCCCGATCTTCTGGAAATGTCACTACAGTTAAAACGGTATGGCTCTGGAAAAAGTTATTTGTTTACTTTGACCTGCTTAGTGGGTGGCTGTGACCTGATCTCAGGTGCAGCTTGTTCTTGAGGTACACAGAAGGTGATACCTTAATTTAGCTCTTGTGGCAAGAGCTGGATTTTAATAACTAAAAGCTAGACCGTGTCTGGACAGGTGGCTGAAACTGTATTCTGTGTATGTTTGTATGCACACTTCCAGTCCAACTGACTAAAATGTATCAAAAATTTCTGCCACTGCACTTCAGGAAAGGCTGTACAGTTTCCATCCTTGGGAGATTTTTTAGCCTTTGGCTGGGCCCTGGGCAACCAGATTTAACTATGAAGCTGTCCCTGCTTTGAGCAGGACATCAAGACTAGGTGGCCTCCAGAGGTGTCTTCTGACCTAGCTTGCTGGATGATGCACAGAGAGATAAGCTCTGCCAGGTTTCTCTGACAAGTTGCGTTCATGGTACACCACATACTTTTTGATCACTAATATTCAGGACAGATTTTGTTTACTTGTATGCTTCTTAATAAATAAATAAATGCCATGGTTTTATTTTGGTTTCTCTCAGTGATATACATTAAATACATTACTTTGTTCAGTTTTATTTGAAGTCTCTTTTACTTTCAGGATGCAGTGACAGCCCTGTTAGCCAGGACCACTGCCCAGCTGGAAGCAGTTGAGAGAGAGCTGGCAGAAGAGAGAGTGAAACTGGAATACACAGAGGAGGAAATCCTGGAGATGGAAAGAAAGGAAGATCAGGCAGAAGCCATATCAGAAAGGTAAAAATAGTTTAAATACCTCACCAAACATCAAAATCGTATTCAAGCTGTGGGTATAGTCTTGAAGTACAGCAGGAGAAACCTCAGGTCCTTATTCTGAGATCTGCTTCGTGGTTAGTGTTAAGAGTATAAAATTTATTATTATGTGATCATGTGCAAACAGGAGAAAACCGGCTCTGAGTAGCTGTCCGAGTTTAGAGGACTTGGAATCTGGGGAGTGGGAGAACATTATCAAACAAACTTTGCTAAGGAGGCAACGGTAATGGATTTGTAGCAGCACTGTACTAAAAAATAAATAAAATTTTGTGTGGACATTGGAAAATGGCAAATATATGCATTGCAGTGCTCATGGAGTGAGCATGCAGCACAGCCCTTTGCTGTTTCAGGATTTGTTACAATGCTGTTTCACCATTTAATAGTATTTCTAGTTTGTTACGTGAGTTGTGTTGTTCTTTTCGTTATTGTTTTCTTTGTGTTTTTTGTGAAGACCAGTACATAGACTTTAAGAAAATTCGGGAAGATGTTTTTGGGGGGGTTTTGGGTTTGTATGGTTTTTTTTGGCATGAAATGTGTTTGCTTGTCTGCATCTATAGAAATGCAAGTGGAGTATGTTCTCCCTTTGAAAATTCTGTATTTTCATTGGAGAAATAGTACTCTTAAATGATAAACTGTCCTGGATAATGAAATATAAACATGATGCATAACTGCATGATTTTTTTTGATACCTACAATACTCTTGCCATGTTCTGATTTTAGGAGTTGGCAAGCAGAATCTGTTGACAGTGGATGCAGTAATTGCACACAGACTAGTCCTCCTTATCCAGAGCCATTCTGTGGGGATTCGTTAGCAGGACACACGTTTGCAGCTCAAGCAGGCCGGTACAGTTCTGGAAAAATGCAGCCTCCGCCACTAAAGGTAATGAGACAAGACAATGCCGTGCTGGCTGGCTCACACAGAGTGTGTTACTGCTGCTCCTTGAGTTTGAGTCTGAATTGATCAAGTCAGAAAAGAATCAGAAATGACATTAACATTACATGAGCACTGCCTTCATCACAGTAGTGTGCCTTTAAAGTTGTTCAGAATACCCTCTTTAGGGCTGGGGTTTTTGTATTTGCTTTCTAATTATTTCTAGCAGAATTAGATTTTTATATCAAAAGCAAGCGAGTTTTACTGTGGTCTCTATCTGATCTGTAACTACACACTTGTATCAGTGTCTGTGTTGACATGAAATTCATGAATGAATTCCAGTGATAAATAAGAAATAAGCAAAATTCCAAATAAGAAAATTTGAAGGAATTGTGAAGAAAAAAGCTTACTGCGTTACGACTTGTATTGCTATTTCAGTGTTACAGTAAATACAGCTGAAATTTTCAGAACAATTGTGCTGATAGTGATGTATTTAAAATCATTTTGTATTCAAGATATGAGACATTGAAAATAATCCCAAACAAGCTGAAATCAGCATATTTCCACTGAAGTAGAGGAGCACGAACTGTTTGTATTGCCTTTAGGGAAGATTACGCCTCCTGTCGAGGAGTGAATTATCTTAAAGTTTGGAAGCTTTGGTTAGAGTAGCATATGCTGTCTGTATTTCTGAATATTTTAGTGTTCTTTTATCTTCATTTCATTAGTCTCTCAGTTCCCTTTTGTTGAGTTTCTTATCTTTCCACTACCTAAAAGGGCATACAAGAGAGCTGGGGAAGGACTTTTTACAAGGGCATATAGTGATAGTACGAGGGGGAATGGCTTTTGAACTTGAAAGAGGGTAGGATTAGATGCTAGGAAGAAATTCTTCACTATGAGAATGGTGAGGCACTGGAACAGGTGGCCCGGAGGAGCTGTGGCTGCCCCATCCCTGAAGGTGTTCAAGGCCAGGTTGGATTTGGCTTTGAGCAACTTGGCCTAGTGAGAGGCGTCCCTGCCCATGGCAAGGAGGGTTGGAACTAGATGATCTTTAAGTGCCTTTTGACCCAAACCAGTCTGTGATTCAGTCATTTAACTTCCTCCAGTATTAAGGTGGTTGTTTCCTTCAGAAGTCACCTTGCTTATTTGAAAGGTGGCTCAGTTTTCTTCTGTTGAGGCTGGCAATCCAGTGGTGACTTGGTTAATGCCAAATTGTTGATTCTATTTGCAGTCCTTATACTCTGCAGCTACGATTCACATTACAACTGCATCTCATAATTGTTACTGTTCCAGCAAAGGCTTTTGGAAGGTATTCTTACACTTTCAAATGACCTAGTTTTAGAACACTTTTTAAAAATAAGGTGATTCATCCGTAGTGCTCAGTGCTCATTAAAGCTTGAACCTAGCAGGGCGAAGTGTTTACTTTTGTTATTGTTGAAATGCCTGATTGTTTTTGGTGAGAGAGAGAAAGTAAGGAAAAAATAAAAATTTTTTCTTCATTGAAATTTTAGGTGGATAAGGAAACTAACACTGAGGATCTGTTTCCTGAAGAAGTTGCTATTCTTCCAAAAGAGAGATCTAGCCGCAGGCCACGGGGTTCTGCTTTTGTTCGCAGCAGCACTATTGTTCGTTCCCAGACCTTCTCGCCTGGAGCACGAAGTCAATATGTTTGCAGGGTGAGTAAGGCTTAAAAAGAAGGAAGGCAAAGTGCCTCCACACAAGTATTTTGTACTTTTTTGATACTTTGTTATCCTACATTTATAAGAAACATATGCTACTTTCTAATACTAATGAATAATCTTTCATTGCATTTAAATATTGCAGCAGGGAAGAGGTCCCCTGGTTCTTTTTAAGAGTTTAAACCTGAATTTACTTCATTTAAACTTTAAGAATCTGTGGCAAATTAGATAATAAGCTCTTTCCGTGACAACCTTAGATCTTTAGCTACAGTAATTGATTTTACAGAGATACAGTGCTGATATATAAACAGTTGGCTTAGAAGCCTTGTTTAACTTTCAGGTACATAAGATTTTGGGAAAGGGGACTGAAAGCATAATCTTAGGGTTATTGCATAGATACTGTTATGACTGTAGTTGCTGACATGAACTACAGTCACAGGATGCCTGTTACAGTGGGATCGTGGATTCCCAGGTGCATTGGTGCAAGTAATTGAGGATCAGCACAGCAGTTTTTAAGCTTATGTTAGTTGATTGCTGTGTTCAATGGCAAAAGGCTTTTAAGCAGCTGGTTCACGGTATTGCAGATCAATACAAATTTGCAATACTGGTAGAATGCACATAGCTTTGTTTGTACTTGTTCATAAGCTTTTGAGAGCTTGAGTTTAAAGGCACAGTAATGATTTTTGACTTTTATTAATTTTCCTAAACCAGTTTGTGCTCTCTTATTTGCATTGCATGCAGTGCACCCTTCATATTCTTCAGTTTGATTTTTGGATTCCGTATCTGTTTATTATATAGGGAATCTGAGTAAAGCACCCTCACACACCAGAATAAAGGTAGTACAAGAAGGGAAAGATTGTTAACCTCACTTAATCTGAATTTACTTAAAATTAGAGACAAGAGGGAAAAGTGGAAGACTATTGTTTGTGCCCACAAATAGTAAGTGCGCTAGGAAGAAATATTAGTGCCTGTAACTACTCTCTCCTGTTGTTTTTTTTAGGTCACATTGTCCTGAATATGTAATACAATGTTTGATGAAACTTAGCCTTTAAACCATTGATGTTTTTTTATTGTAACTATACAGCATGAGTACTATTATATATAATTTTTTATATATTGAAAAAAATTATATAAAAGTTTTATGTAACTGAAAAAAATCAGTTGCTTAAAATAAGACAGTTTCAGTGAATTAAAATACATCTCAAAAGCCAAAGAAAAAAAATACAGATTTCTTAATGTTGACAACCTTGTAAGCAGTATCTTTTCAATATCTTTTCTAAACAGCTTTATCGCAGTGACAGCGACAGTTCAACTCTGCCAAGGAAATCCCCTTTTGTCCGGAACACTTTGGAGAGACGTACTCTACGGTATAAGCAGGTATACTTTGGAAACTGGTTTTTGCTTTTCATGAAGTTGCTAGAGCAGTGGTACTTTTATACCTGAGCTTTAGATGTCTGCAGGTGCGTTCTGCGGGTTTTCAGACATGTAAGGCTTCTGTAATGTAATAAAGGGAAGGGTACCTTTTTGGGTTTGGTTTGGGTTTTTTAAGCTGAAACGTAGACATAGAGAGTGAAATATAGTTGTGAACAACTATTGAGGAGGGGAAAAAGAGGTGTGGCAGACAAAAATTAACAGGGACTGAATTAGTATTGATTTAGATGTAAAGTTTGTTACTTTGAAATCTTAATTTTATGATGCAGGGTGCAGACTGAGAGAGCTGTGTGTGAATGTGATGCCAAACATCCAGTTCCCCTTCCATGCAGCCTAGCAAGCTATAGTATTTGAGGCCAAATTACTCAGGAATGAATAGGTTCATTTCTTCTTTGCCTCCATGTCACCCTGCGCACTGCAGAATAAGAGGGCAGAGAAGGGCAGGTAAGGCATTAATGCCTTGTTTCTAAACTGCATAGTTTAGCCAGGTCAGCAGAAATTAATTTCTTGCTGGTGAAGGCAAGTAGACAGCCATGCCTTCAGTTTTGATTCAGATTGTACCTTAAAATAAATATTGAATAAAGCCCTTTAAAAGGGGAATTTTGCTCAGTACAGTATTTTCTGATTGTATCCCTTTTGTCATCATAACATGAAAAGTTAGTTCATAATCTTAAATTAGTTAATAATTATAAGCCAAAAGGGGACTGTAAAAGGTGGTAATAGGAAACATTAGTTGAAAAAGTTTATGTATGGTGCAGAAAAGTCCTGCAGCTAGTTAGCTGAATTTCACTGTGGGATGTAAATAATGTGTTCGAAACTCTGTGTCAAGAAAGTCTTTGTGTGTGAAACGTAAGGAAAATGTAGCTAAAAAATATAGCTAAAGATAGACCATGTTGAGAGTAATGTATTGTGCATTTTATTTGAATCCTAATAACTCAGCAGTCCTGCAGATCATCTTTGGCTGAGCTTATGGCAAGGACATCCTTAGACCTGGAGCTGGATCTCCAGGCATCCAGAACTAGACAGAGACAGCTGAATGAGGAGATATGTGTTTTAAGAGAGTTGAGACAGCGTCTGGAAGATGCCCAACTCAGAGGACAGACAGATCTACCCCACTGGGTCCTTCGGGATGAGCGATTCCGAAACTTGTTGAAGGAAGCAGAAAGGCAGGTATGGTAACATGAATTGAGCACTCAGTGTGTTCAAAGATTTCTGATTTCAGAATTGCTTAATAGTGACAAGATGTCTAAAGAGCTAGTTTTACAGAACTTCAAACAGTGAGTGTAGCTTATATAGTCTTGAGGTTAGCACAATGCTAATAGATGCTAGTAGCAATTGCATCATTTATTACCAAACTGTGTGTTTATTTGAGGACAGTTACTAGAGAATGACAATGTTCATCAATGACACTTTTTTGCTGATTTTGTTTTTTCTGTTTTAGATATTTATTATTGGAACTTTAATAACTTCCTTCTGATCTTTTAAAGAAGTAGTTGCTGATTAGATATTAGATACTTAGATACTTAATTTTTAGAGGTATTTGGAATGTTCCCTAAATATGTGGGGTTTTTTGTTGGGTTTTTTTGTTTTGTTTTGGTTTGGGTTTTTTTGGTGTTTTTGTTTTTTTGGTGTTTTTTTTTTTTTATAATTATTTTTTTTTCTTTTCCTGTTCTTGGAGAAAGAAGTTACAGGCAAAAAGTGACAAAAACTGCACAGGAAACAGAATTTGTCATTGGATTATCAGAGAGAAAGAGTGAGCCTAAATTTATTCTGAGGTCTTGTTTGGCAGATCTATTTGCAGTAAATTTCAGTAATGTAATACATGTATGTCCTGTAGTGATAGGACAAGGGGTAACGGGATCGAAATTAGGGAAGTTTAGATTGGATATGAGGAAGAAATTCTTTCTTGTAAGGGTGGTGAGGCACTGGAATGGGTTGCCCAGGGAAGTTGTGAATGCTCCATCACTGGCGGTGTTCAAGGCCAGGTAGGACAGAGCCTTGGGTGGCATGGTTTAGTGGGAGGTGTCCCTGCCCATGGCGGGGGGGTGGAACTGGATGATCTTAAGGTCCTTTCCAACCCTAACTATTCTACGAGTCTATGATTCTGTGTCTGAAGAGCATTAGTAAATGAAGCAACACTGTCAGCATTTTGAATTTATAGTTCAGCTATTTCAGACAATGTCTTTGTATGGGTTTACTGTGGTGAGTGGGGAAAAAAAACCCATTATTTTAGCTTGGATATTAATTCTTGTGTTTTATTTATTCACATGATCATTTTAACCATTATATTCTTATTTTCAGACCAGACAGACCAAATTTGAGCATCACCAAGAGCAAGCAGCTGAAAAGATGCTGAAGAAAGCATCAAAAGAAATATACCAGTTGCGTGGGCAAAATCAGAAGGAGCCTATTCAGGTGCAGACTTTTAGGTAAGTGGTAATGTGTACTGAAATAGCAAAGCAACATTTTGTTAGAGAGGTTAAAGCTCTCTGAAGCATGAAGCTTAAATTCTATGTGTCTTCTATATAGCTAGTAATTTTTAACTGTATCTTGATTTGGACACATGAGATTCCTTTGGATTATTTGTAGCGCAAAGAGCCAAAGGTAAGGTAAAATTGCAGTGTTATGATCCTAAAACACATGAGATATAAATAATAAAAAAAAAGGTCTTCAAGTGCAGCCATAGCTTGGGTGATTCCTTCAACTTAGCCTAGTGACTAGGAAGTTCACATGATTTGTCAGTTCTTCAACGCAAGCCTGTGGGCATGTTTTGTTTAATGTGGTGCATATATATATATTACTAGTAACACTCTCTCCCAAAAAATGAGTAATATTCCAGCTTTCTCTCAAGAAGCCTTTTCTGTGGACTTTTTTCCTATTTCATGTGTGTTCACATGGTATGTGTTTTCTCTTAGCTTTATGTTTGGGGTTGATTTTTATGACTGTTTGTTTTGTGTAGAAGTGGCATTGATGAACAATATCCATTGCACAAGAAAACTTTATTACTTAAGCGTTAAATTTTTTATAATTCTTATTGGGAGAGTGAGAGTAATAAAGTATTAGTGCAGCGTAGATGTGAAGGACAGCTCAGCTTTACATAGTGTTACTATTTCATCCAGTGTTTAGATTTTTAGAGTATTTTTTTTTCTAGGGAATAAGAGGAATAGAAATTGTAGGGTTGTTTTTACATCTTATATTTCTGGTATGTTTGGTGGTTTGTCTACTGAGATGTAAAAAGCTGTGGAACTGAATAAAATGAAATGTAGATAATGAAGCAAGAGCTGTATTTCTTGTTTAAATTCATGCCCTTTTTGTTCACACATCTATTTCTTACAACACTTTCTTTACAGCATCTGTTTGCTCAATAAAGAAGCATAAAGACAACTGAATGCCATCATCCATTCATTTTTTTTTCACCCTTTTTTTTGGTAGGCATTATTGCAAAATGTACAAAGGTGAACTTTGCATTGCAGAAGGGGTTTATTCAGGGCTTGTTCTGTGAAACCTTTTTGCACTCAGCTATGACAGATGTTTGATGAGTTGTATAAAGCTTCCACCTAATTTTCAAAAGTAGTAATGATGTTCAGCAGAATGTTGCTAGAAGTATACAGTGAGGTTCAGTAGGTTTTGTATGTTTCTTGTACTCAAATAACCCATTAGTTCATTATGTAAGGATCAAATACTAACCATTAACTAGAGTAAAGAAACCATGTTCTTGAGGGTAGAAAAATGTAGGCATATATTTGACTTGCTTCCTTTTTATCTTGTTTTGATCACAGAGAGAAGATAGCTTTTTTTACAAGACCAAGGATTAACATACCTCCTCTGCCAGCTGATGATGTATGACATGTTGCATTGTAAACATGAAGTATTTATCGCTTTTATTTTAATGAAGTTATTAGATTAGCCAAGTTTCTTAAACAAAAAAAAATTGTGCAAAAGCTAATATACACGTTTTGTAAAAAATAAAAAAAGTAAAAAAAGTGAAAGTAAACAAAACCATATATATAAATATATATACATATATATTTTATAATAGCGACTGCAACAAGGCTTGGTTTTTCCTTGTTGTGAAACTGACATCTCTGAAGACAACTTATTTTATAAAAGATCGACTATCCTGTTAAGAGCGTGTACAGTTTTTATGCTGTTTTATTTGACTTAAAGGCTGGAAGACAGAAACAAAGTGAGTTCAGGCAAATTCACTGTAGTGTAATTTATTTATAGTGCCTTTTTTCCTTGAAGGAAAATACCTACTTTAAGATGTATTTTAAGACTGAAATTTTGTTCTTCAGTATTTGTCATACAGTAGAATGGAACCATTGAGCTGGTTTTGTTTCTGATACCTGAAATGGAAATACTGTGTTCTAAAATTGTCACTTTTTTCAGCTTTATTATCTGTAGCTTATTATGTACATTGTATCCTTTAGCACTGTCTGTGTTATAGCAAAATATTATCACCTGCAATGTCTTTAACACTGATTAGAAGTGATGTTAAACATTGCAGAATTCATTTGCATGTTCTTACTGTGCACTAATAGATTTTTCATTTCAGTTGTGTCTAAAGTATCTTTATATTCTTAACTAGATTCTCAGCTTAAACGGAGGAAGGAAAAGGGTGACAAGTCTTTGTCTTGCTGTTTAATGAAAAGGGAGTTAAAGCCGTGAGCTAGCTGCGTGGAAGGGCCACTAAAGGAATATGATCGTAATTTCTCAGTTTTAAAGTTTATGAGCTGATTCAGGAAATACGTATGTGCAAATTCCAGAAAGCAGCTGCTTTAAAGAAGGGTGCTTAAACATGTGTTCATCCTGAAGAATCTATTTTGGGGTTACTGCATGCAAGTTCTTTTGAACAGTGACGCTTTCCAGGAGGAAGGTGTATAATTCTGGAAGCTACAGCTCACTTGATTGCTAGTTGGACCAGCTAAAATCCAGTAAGAAATATTTTTGCTTGTGACCATTTTAGTGAAAGACTGTCACCCTAAATTCCCGAGAATGCCAGTTTTGTGTCCTTGCATCCTGCAGATATGTAAAAAGACTTCTTTACTAAGCTACTATAATAGAGTTCCTCATATTTTTCTAATTATATGTTACCTATAAAGAGAGGTGCCCAACACAAGACTGGTTTTGCAACTTGCTGGAATCTCCTAAAAGGAAGATCCTGCTTGTCTCTTCATTAAAGTAAAGTTTGAATTGGTTTCAGGTTTTTGTATGTCAGGAAATCAAAGCAACAGCAGCCAAAATCTAAATGTACTTCCCAGAATCAACCAGAATATTTTCAAGTATTTTGTAAGTAAGTGTTCTTTGTGAGATTCAAGAGCTTATACTTTGTTACCTGTCAAAGATCAGGAAGACCTGAAAGTGAAACTGAATTGCTTTTACTTGTTTAAGCTGAGGCAAAAAATAATAGGGGAAAAGACTGTAAACCTAAATCATTAATCAATGAGGATGACTGCCCCAGACCTTTAAGGTAGTTCCCTGTTTCCTAATATGGCCTATAATCATTGCAGGCATCAAGTGATTAGATTGTATAGCAATATACATGAAGATAGAGTATATTTAGCATTTACCAGGCTAACCATCCTGAAGTCTGTTTTTGCCAGTAAGCTTCAGTGGGCGTATATTGGGTTCCTTGGGCACAACTAGACGTACTCATAAACTATGCAGATAAAAACCAAATCATGTAAGAAATTTATAGTGTTTGGGTGAAAGTCTAGGGACAGCAAGCTTTTCAGTGCTCATTACTTGAAAAGAGCAGTTTGTCAGAATTTCACATCTCATTTTCAGTGGAAGAGCTTACATAGTAGTGTTTATCAAAAGTTTCCATGCAGGGACACTTGCAGAAGTACTTGCTGTATACTAAGATAAGCCACCACCATGTGTCCCTTGAGGGTGGTCAGGTACTAGAAGAGATTGCCCAGGGAAGTGGAGTTCTCTGTCCACGGAGGGGTTGAGGACTTCACTGGACACATATCCTGGAGTATCCTGGTCTCATTAGGCCCATTTTGAGCAGGGTTTAACGTAGGGATCTCTCTTCCTCCCTAAATTAATCTGTACTTGTATAACTAAGGGGCAATATCTGGTGGCCTCTGTGGCAAGGGGTTTCAGCTGGTGTGTTTAAATAGCGACTGCTGTGAGATGTTGTCAGTTTATCTTGTGGGTCTTGACTCTGACTGCTGTAATGAGTTCTGTCTTGATGTGGTAATGAGTTATCATATTCAGTATTCATCTCTCTTGTTTTTGTCACAGTTCTGTATGATTGTGTCATTTTTGTATTATTTGAAAGTATTTCTTCTACAAAATAAAATAATTTGCCATAAACAGAAATAGATTTTTGTTGTATGTCAAAGTGTAAGACATTTTTTGAATAGTTTATACTTCCCACATTCATGATGCTTTTGTAAAGAAATTTTGTATTTTGAATAACTCTGTCATTTTGGTTAATGTAATGAATTTTCAAATAAAAGAGGAAATATGTGAAATCAGAGGTACTGGAGAGGTTACACTGAAGACCTGAAAGGGATGTAGAGTATAAGGAATGGCAGGTATGTTTTCCCATGTGCTCATCCCTTGTGATAAGCTGACAACTGTATCAGAGGCTCAGAGTTAAATATTCCTGGAATTCATATGTATCCCCACTTACAACAGGTTGAGCTGTCTTCTTTACCTACCTAGAGTTTGTAGGTTTGTATTGGAAGTAAGTTGACATTATTTCTCTATTATCTTACCTACAACTAGTTCCAAAGTTGGAAGCACCTCAAAAGAACACTGGTTGATTTTTTTAGGCTGAACTTCACTGCAACTGGAAACGTTAAACCTGGGTAATTACAGAAAAGCCATTTCCCAGTTTTTGTCTACAGCCGTAAGCTGCAGGAGCGCAGGCAAAATTGGATACTGACATGTGACTCCTGCCTCTGCGCAGTGTTTGCAAGGCGTTAAGGGTGTGAGAGTTTAGGTTATTTTTAAACAGTCAGCTGGAAATAGTAGTTTGGAATACCAGGCGTCCCTGTCTTGCTACTGTCAGGATCAACAGCAAAAGCTATAATGGCTACGTCGGTGTGGGGTTTCTGTTATAAGAATGAAGTCTGACATGTCTTTTTTGCTGCAGTTCTTGTAAGCACTTTGCAAGACTTAAAGGTAAGTGCTGTATAAAAGGAGTGTTTTTGTTTCCCTTTTTTAATTAGACAAACTGTGTATTTTGTTTTCACTGGATGCAAAACTGAAGTTGGAATTCTTAGGGTAGAGGGCACTTTTTGACTCCAGTCTCCTTTTTAATTATACATCTTTGAGAGGAAAAATGTATTTACAAAGAGACTTGAGAAATTACAGGCTAGCAAAAGCAAGAACAATCTTTTCCAAAAGATCATGTGTGAGGAGTGTTATCTTTGTCCTGAGACCGCGCAGCTGGCAGAGTATCATTGGAAGAAAATACCAAACAGTAAAGTTGGTTGGTTTTGGAATCTGCAAATGTCAGTTAAGTGATTTCCTTGCACTTTGGAAAATCTCAGATTTCTTGGAGTTAAAAACTTCTGAGGAGCTGTTTCTGGTTTCCTATGATTTCTAATAATGTCTTAAATTTTAACCCACATATCTAGGTTACAGAATCACATTTTCTGTAGAGAATTAGGTATTCTGTTCCTTTAGCTTGTTTTCAGTTAGACAATCCAAGTAAAAATACACGTTTAGCAGGACACTCAATAAGGTCAGCTCTGGTAATAGACAAGGAAAAATTAGGAAATGAATTTAGGGAAGTTTATCCAGGAGAAAAATTGAGAATTGAAACCCCTGCACTCATTTGGGTAGTGCTAAAATTGCTATTCTGTGCCTAGGGCATGGTGTTTTCATTACATGTGTGTTTTGTGGCACTGAAGTTCCAGGTTCAGGTGTTTGTGTCTGACCAATTAAATGCTGCTTGCTGTTTTTCGTGTTTTCCTCTCATAAATTGATTAAGGAAAATTGCAGATACATTAACAAGAAAATAAAATCTAATTGCTCAGTGGTTAACTTCTGCCCCAGAATTCAGCTGGCCTATTAATACTGATTTTAGTGGTCATGAAGAACAGTCACTAACAGGAAGTTAGGACTTCACTCACTTTTCCACACTTCATGGTTATTATAATAGGCCTGGGGCTCTTACAGCTCTGAGTGGTGAGGAACTGTCATCTCCAGCTCAGAGATTGATGCCTTTCCCTGAAGGCATGTTCCTCACTCCAGAAGGGTGTGGGAACTTCAAATGAAGCAAGCTCAGTGTTCAGATGTCACAATAAAATCCAGTGTGTTGCTTCTGTACAGGTCTTCAGCTTATAGACAGGATTTGGGCAAGCTGTGTAGCCATTCTGAAAAAAGGTTTTGGACAACCCAAATCAGTTGATTTGTTTTGCTGGGCCAGGCTGCCGCCTTAGTGTACCCATAAATACCTGATAAGTCAGTGGGGCAAAAAGGCCTTCAGAACTGTGTTCCTCAACCTCTGGAATGAGTGGAAATCATGAATGTGCCTTCAGTTACGCAGGGATATTTTCACAGTTGCTTGTGCAAGATCTCCCCCTTCCTAGCCATTGCATCTCCTTGGTAATAAAAAGTACATGCCTGGATGCCCTTAAGGATAAAGCCAGTCTGCAGAGTATTCAAATATGGGAAAATAAATGAGAATGTGAATGTGCTGAAATAAAACACATTGCACAGGTACATGTTTGTACATGTACATGATCTTCACAAAGAACAGTTGCAACCTCTGCCTTGTGGAATGCTATCCTAGTGGCTTGTACAAAATTTGTACATCAGAAGTTTAGAAATGGTTCATTTCTTGCAGAACTCACATGTGTATATATAGAGTATAAAAAATTCTTAACCAAAAACCCGCAAAATCCTCCAAAAATATGGTTATGAGATGTTATATTCAGTTAACCAAAAATGGGGATCAGGCTAATTGGTTTTTTTTTGCTTCTTTTTTTTTTTTCTTTTTTCTTTTTTTATTAAAACATTTTGGCATCCTCTAGTTTTTAAATATTCAATGGGAAAACTTGAACAAGTTTTGAAAAGTAGGCTGGCATGTAGGAGAGGATCTTTTACACTGTTACAGTTGCATTGAAGAAAAGGCAGAAGGCTGCAAGTGAAGTGATGGTGGGTGAAGTGAACGTAACAGAAATGAAACCTTTGAGATAAGCTTGCAAAGCTTGAATGTGATGCAGAAGGTCAAGGGAAGTCAGGCTGGATAAGCTTGAAATGAAGCACTGGGAGAAGGAAAAATGCAAGGGATGGTGAAATCATGGCTTGTCTTGTTTCCAAGCTGCTGCAATTACATATTTCATAGAGATGAAAGAAAATCTGACGCCCAGGTGTTGCTGCAGAATCAACAGGAATAGTTCGTGGGTTGCACACAGCACACTTACTGTGCTTTTTCCTTGTGAAAAATGTGATCTTTGTTGCTCTAGCAGACCAATCCACAAGCCCTTTTAAAAATCACTAGCTCAGGTTAGGGGCAGGGGGAAGCAGCCTGTGTTCTGAGGTGACCGAGTAGGGAGGGCAGAGTAAAGAGGCTTGCAGTTTAATCCTGCAGGATTACAGACTGGTCCGGCTGCCTCTGGCCGCGTTTCCTATCAGATACCCTATAGAGTATCACATGATTGTTACTGCTTCCTCCCCATGACATCACCGCTTCTGCAGCCATACCACCCAAGGAAGGATGCTATTAGAATCTTGGGGACTGGGCTAAATGATGTTGCATCGCAGGTAAGCGACAAAATGCTGCAGAAAGTGTGATTTGCCGCTTGCTTTTCTCATGCTGCCATGCTCAAGCCCCAGCTCTGTCAGGCAGAGTTTCTGCTGGAAGAAAACAGAGCAGCTTCTGTGCAAGCAAAGGGCTCGCAGGTGCAGAGGCTGCTGCTGGCTCTGTGCTGAGCTCTCAGCTGACATCTCCAGCAGAAATGCTGCTAGATGGAGCTTTCAAGCCGAAGAGGGCCCTTTGTCCCTGTTAATGTGCTATGGCCCCTTCGGGTGTCTGCTGAATTCCCTATGTGAACAGCCATCATCAGCCGGTCGTGCGGAGAGCACAGCAATACTGTTCTGCTTGCATCCCCTGCCTTTTCTTTTTCCTGGATGCCTGAAGGAAGTTGTTGTACAGATAGATGTGTCTAAGCTCATTCAGGAATGAGTATTAACTTGTATTTGGGGAAAGAGGCTTTTCCTCCTTTGTTAATTTTTGCTGACGCGGTTTGCAAGTACCTAGTCCAGCAGGTTTCCTGCATAATTTCCTGTAGTGGAAGATACGTTTTGCATGTTGTCCAATACAGGAATGAAAAATCCTTTTCCAAAAGGAACATGTGAGATGAGAAGCACATTTTTACTTCTTTCACAAAATGCCAGTTGCCAAAAGGCTGAAAATACCACGCTGAACTGCTTTTTTGAGCTGCTGGCATTTATATAAGCAAAGGCCGGAGTCGCTTTTTCTTTTCCTGGTGTAGGTGTTTAATTATGTACTCTGTGTACATATATGAAGACATACATATTTGTGGAGTAAAAATGGTGACTCCTCTGGGGTGGGTTTTTTCTTTTTTTTTTTTCCCCTGTATTGCTTTTAAATGTATTTTAGAGTTTTTTAAAGATATTCTATTACTGTTAAATTATTCTAATTACAGATGTTAGAATGCAAGAAGCCGAATCAATTTTTGAGCTCAAACTATTCAGAAAAATAAAATAATACCTTTTCCTCCTTCTTTTTTAAGAATTCCGGTAGGTAATTCTGTGCCTTTGCTAGAGAACGGAGGATGACTCAGCCTCAGCTTCATCAGACAGATAGTCAGGTGACTTTTCACACCTCGCCTGCAGGAAGTTGCTTTTATTCCTGAAAATCCTATTCTTTGTTCAAATAAATTGTGCCACTCTTGGAAAAATCTGTAAATTTGGCAGGTCTAGGGTCTCATTGAGCTCACCCATTCAGTCAAGGGGGGGGATTTTGGATCTCCTGCGCTGAAGTAGGTTGTACATCCTAGTGAGAAATGAACTGACAGCCCTCAGGCTGGGTTTGTTCAGCCTGGAGAAGAGAAGGCTCCAGGAGGCCTTATATCAGCCTTCCAGTACCTAACGGGGGCCTACAGGAAATCTGGAGAGGGACTTTTATAAGGGCATTTAGTGAAAGAACAAAGGGGAATGGCTTTAAACTGACAGAGGGGAGATTTAGATTAGACATTAGGAAGAAATTCTTTACTGTGAGGGCAGTGAGCCACTGACACAGATTGCCCAGAGAAGCTGTGGCTGCCCCGTCCCTGGCAGTGTTCAGAGCCAGGCTGGATGGGGCTTGGAGCAGCCTTGTCTACTGTGAGGTGTCCCTGCCCATGGCAGAGGGGATTGGAACTGGATGATCTTTAACCCACTTTTAACCCAAACCACTCTGATTCTGTGATACAAATTCTGATTTCCAGGGAACAGGTATGCAGTAGTGTCAGAACATAAGGGTGGAAAAAGCAAAAGTATATAAAGAATTATCAAAATGAAGTAAGAAAGGACATCAGTTCTTCAGAACTGGAAAGAAAAATAGATTTCAATTTTGATTTTCTCCAACAGAACCTCTGGGGTTTTTTTTAGGGTTGGTTGGTTGGTTTGTTTGTTTGTTTCCCCCAAGACTGAGCCTCCAAAGTGATAGAAATACACATCTTGTTGTATGAGGTGGCAGGGGGGCTGCATCCTAATGGTGCCCATGCCACGTGTCTTCTCCTGGCTCCTTCTGAAGTCAAGACTAGATCAATTCTCTCCAGCAGTGGGTATGAGTAGAGCTGTCCTCTGGCTCACCAGGCACATGGAGCTTGCCTCTTTGCCCACGAAAAGCTCACAGCAGAGATGCCACACGTGAGTTCTGCAAGCACAATGTGCTCCCCCCACACCCCACAATCCCAGATCATATTTGAATGCCTTATGGAAGTATGTGGTGGGTGGTGGTTCTCCTGGTGCCCTGATTTGAGTCAGGCATCTTTGTGCAACAAAAGACAAGGTGCAAGCCTGAAAGGCATGCTGGGGCAACTCAGAAGTTAAGTCCTTTAACCATTATTTACTATGTTTAGTATAAATTATATATTTTGTATTATTTAGACCCTGGAAACATCCCCAGCTGGAGGGCTCTCTGCCCAGCAGCACTGGGGTGCCACGCCCTGGGTTCAACATGTGGCTGTATGGGTGCTCTGCCCCTGTGCACACTGAGGTCTGCCTTGTGAAGGTAGAACCATTTCAGAGGTAGTGGCTGGTGGCTTTTAAATGAGGACTGGAAGAGGGGAAGAGGAGAAGAGGATGGTGTTGGAGGGGAGCATTTGCCATGGGGTTGGGTCTTTCCTATCTTCCTGGAGCAAACAGGGCTCTTCGGAGTGCTGTAACCTCCTAGGTTTGGGAGATGCTTCATTGTGAAGCCATGGTTGGCTGGGCTCTAAGGGAAAGTGAGGGGGATCCCAGTGCTTGTGCAGGGGGTCATCGGGGCTGTCTTGTGTGTGTTGGTGGTCAGTGTTGTGTTGCATGAGCCTTCCTCAGGTCTGACAGGCTCTTAGCATGGAGCATAACCCTCAAACAGCCATAGTGCCCATCTGTACTCGTCCTTTTCCAGTTTGCTTTTGCCATCAGGCTGCAGCTTGCAGAGTACCAAGAGGGTATGTGTGTGTTGATTTTTCCATGTAGTGAAATGGGATCAGGTTGTGGAGCAGACGTCTAATTTGCATGTGCATACATATATACATCAGGTACTGGGTTTTCTCAGATTTCTTCATCTGTAGTCCAGCAGAACCAAAAAAATGCCAAAAGAGAAGCTCTGTCAGGCTTACGATGAGCTGCTATTGCTAAACCACTTTTAACATGTCACTCTCAAACATCACCCCAAGGAAAGATTTCTCCGTCTTGCAGGTGGGAGGGCTTCCTCTCAGTGGTGGGAAGTAATTCGTCTGTTACTGTGTAGCCCATCGGCATCAAATGAAAACCAGTGCCTTGCAAACAGGAAAACATCCTCCATCTATGTGAAAATGGCTTATTGTCTTCACTCAGACCATAGGAAGTGACATGGTAGAGCAGGTTAATGGCTGCAGGTTCATCACTGTTAGTTCAAGCTGAAGGCTTAAAATGTTTTTAGCAAGAGGTGCATTTGATGACATTGAACACCCCATTTAAGGGGAAAGCTGCTTAGGGGTAACTGTATACCAGGGTATTTCCCTTTTGGCAGCACAGATCTGTTCTCTCTAGAGGTGTTTGCATTTTTTTGCAGTCCAAGAAATGTTTTTCCTGCTCTTTCATCCTACCACTTTCTCAGTGAGGAGACAAATAGCAGCACTGGAAATCCAAAAGTGGTGCTGCAAAGCTTGGCCGTGTGAGGAGGAAAACTGTTCAGCACCCCTGACGCTTCAGCCACATGAAGCTCTGCAGCAGTAAATCCAGCTGCTCCAGGAAAGATATTCCCTCTGTTTTTTGTGAGGAATGGCACTAGAGGGAACCCCAGGTGCTGAAGGTTTTCTGAATTTTATCTAACCAAATCTTGTTTCCTTCAAGAAGCAAGGGTGCGTGGGGTCGATGCAGGCCCAGGGGGCTCATCTCCCCAAGCTGATGGGCTGTTAGCAGAGGGGCATCCTTTAATAGAGATGTTTCAGCTTAGTTGGAAAAACCCGATGGATGTGCCAGAGCCAGCAATGCTTCCCTCCTTTTTCCATAGCCCCACCATCTGCGCTAACAACTAAATTTATTGGAGGGACCTTTAAGACTCACTGGAAACAGAGATGTGAGTTTAACATTTTTTTTTATAAGGAGCCAATTTTGAGTTATGTGAGTGCAAAAATTCCACTTGGAGCTTACGGGGAAGGAGCTGGGATATTTCCCCCCCCCTTCCCTCTCTGACGTAAGTCAGCAGCTGAACTAATTTTGCTCAGACTTTCCAAGAAAATCCAAGGAGAGATCAGACACATGATATTTCATACCAAAATAAATTGGTTTCTAAAGAGAGAGTCATTCAGGGAAGGAGCAGGGAGCAGGATACCAGTTCACCCCCTTGGAGGAAGAGAAGTGTAGTGACCCAGGGGCTTCCCAGGAGGAGAGAGGAGAAGAGGGAGTCAGGCTGTAGCCAAGGGTGAGGGAAGACCTGATGGCTGGTTATCAGCTCCTGGAGTACACTGATGCACTCCATGTCCCCCTGTGCCTGCCTGCACTCCTGGCTAGCCCTATTATCTCCTTTGTGCTTGCCCCATGAGGACATCTGGAGGTTGAAAGCTGTGGTTTGGTTTGGAGGAGCCCTTTGTGCCTTAATTTTCTGCCATTTATCCCAGATGTTCCCTCCCACCTTCCCCTTCTCTCCCAGGCCTCCTCCCCTGTGATCTGGTGCCCTGTGTTTTTTTGTGCTCTGCTGTGCCTTCATAAGTTTTTCCATAGAGGTTACTCAGGGTAAGGCTCCACATCAAAGATGTGACTCTATTCAGCTTCCCTGTGCTATCAGAGCAGGAGACTCCTTAATGTGTGGTGGGGGGGCCGTACAGTAAAACACTGCAATATTTCACAGTATTGTTTCCGATTCTGCAGCCTGCCTGCACTTGTGTGGCGGGAGACTGAGGGTTTGCAATGCTATGTGCTTGTGTATGGAGGCTGCGCAATTCAGCCACGAATTGCAGGAAAGGTATTTGACGGTTTTAATACCCTGCCTTCCCCCTGTATTTTCCCAATTTAACTATTCTTCACTTTTTATGTGCCATAATATGCTTCCAAAAAAGACCTGTAACTGAGTTCAGCATTTTCTTATTCTTACGGAGCCTGAACCTTCTTCTGAACCAAGGCCATTTTAATGTGTTTTTGGCACCATCATTAAGACAGAAGGTCAATAAATCTGCTTGTTCAGGCTGAGGCTCATAAGGTGAATAGTCTTCAAATGCCCACAGGTGATTTTCAGCCTGCAGAAAGCCACCTGTTTAATTTGCCAGTGATTCCACGTGCTTGCCTTTACTGAAGAGATCTTCCTTGTAGAAGTACCACCCAACAGCATCTTCTTGTTTAGAAGAATGCTTCATAGCCGTTTACCTGCCTCCTCTATCCTGTAGGGCTCAGTGTCACATCACTGTTTCTACATCATCTTCTACATGGTGTGCGGTGGAAGAGGAACTGCATCCGCATCCCTTGACCTTCCTGCCTTCAGGCTAAACAGACCTTGTTCTCCAACACTTCCTTGAAAGACACAGGCTCCTAATCATCTCCCTGTAATTTTCATTCATGTCTTTCAATTGACCCCATTAATAATCTTGCTTGCTGACTTCCTGATCTATGAGGCCCATTTTCTCTGGCTGGGTGGTACGAAAGACCTGTGGTATAACCATGCTCAGCTCTAAAAACTCTTCCTCAGCCTTAACCTTTTATGGCTCTTCCTGAACAATGATGTCTTCAGCTCACTGACCTCCTAACTGTCTGGATTCCAGGGCTGGGTGGAGAGTGCTCTGCATTCATCTTTGCCAGTAGGTCTTAATCTCTTTGGACGGGGGTGGATGGATGTTGTCAGAGCATGCAGCTTTCAAGAGAAAGTGCCTCTGCTTGGCAGACCATATTGTGCAGTTAATGGCCATGAGGCTGGGGTACTATGCTTGGCTGTTTTGAAAATACACTACTAGGAATGGTCAATACAAGTATTATGGGCATAGAGAGTGGGGAATTATCTGTCAGCAAAATGGGGTCTTGTGATTATCATAAATTATAATGTAAACCAGTAGATTGTGTTGTTCATTAATGGGTACTATATGGAAAATAAATCCCAGGGATTTGCACAGCCCCCACCCGATGCTCCTAATTTTGTGCAGTAACTGCTGTCAGGTCATGCTGCATGAGCACATCTAACCTGACCAACCACTCAGATCAGTGACGTGCTCAACTCTGATGGAGGCAGGATTGAAATGACCATGAATCACTTCAAAAGTTTTGTGTCTGTACAAGATCTCCCCTGTTTTATCATTATATGTACATTGGTACCAGAGCATAGAAAAGTCCAGAGGTATTCTGCTTTGTGTGTTGGCTGCCTCACACCACATGAGGAAGAGATGGAACAGGTGATACTTCAGATGCCATGAAAAAGTCACTCCAAACAAATGTGAACTGAGGATCTTGCAATTTGCCTTTAGGCTTCTTCTTTCTTGCCCCAGCCTCTTGCCAAGTTCACTTTTTCCTTATGCTGCAGCAGAAGGGTCACTGCAGAGGTATGCTTTGCTGCCTGGACCATTATGTTTCACAGAGCAACCCACCCACTACTGTCTTCAAGGAGAGCAGCATACACATGAAAGCATGTAGGTGAATGTTCATCTGCTAGAAGCATTTGAAGTGTTGAGGTAATTCAGTAATTGTGATCTGTTGAAAGAAACTTGAAACTTGCTGGAATTGCATTAAAAACTGTACTGCCTGCCTCAGTGCAATGTGTCCAATTAAAACAGAAAACAGGATGGAGGAGAGCATAGCATGGAGCTAGCATGTATACTAGCAATTGATGAGGGCCAAAACTTTTCCTTTGATGACTGTTCAGCTAGTTGTTTCCCATCAGTATACTTTTCAGCTTCTTTGAACCAGGGGATGTTTTGGTCTGTGCTTGCCATGTCAAACACATTTCAGATCCTATCAGTCAGTCAACATAATACCTAGAATGTCAGTTCACCGGGAGAACTATTCAAGCTGTGGATTTTGCATTTGCACATGCTGTAACAGTGCTATAAAGCTGAGAGGTTCTCAGTGTTTCCATTGTAAAAGTAATTTATTGCTCTTCTACAAAACCTTGCTCCAAGCTGCAGGGTGTCATACAGCTGGTCCCAATCACATGATGAGTTTACTCACTGCGAGACCTGCAGAAAATCCCCATGGCCTTAAATATGATAGCGCTACTACTTTTGGTTCTTTCAAAGTAGCACAAAGTGTGTAAATGTAACAGAAGCGACCTGCAGGCCACACAGTGCCTGCTGTGCTTGCTGGCATGGCTGGCAGCTCTCTGTTGTCGCACCCTGGCTTCTGTAGGTTGTTTGCCATAACCTTTTATACACTTTCTGTACATAAGAGGCTTCAGTGACTCCTTAATTAATAATTATCTGGCTCTGTACACTCATCAAGCTTCATGGGCTATAGACTTGCTCTTTTGACACTCCCCTCCACTGAGCATGGCTAGCTGGGAGATCAGGGACTGAACGTCAGGTTGACCTGGCCCGAGGTTTCTGGATGGTATCTGGGATTATGTAGCAGCCAGGAGAGTCTCTATCAAGAGGCAGAGTTGCCAGTCTGGCTTTGTGACCTCTCTCAGTTTGTAAATTGATCCCTGACAAGATCTTGCTCCATCTACAGGACTGCAGTACTCTGGCATAGGTCTAATTCCAGAGGGATCTGCTAACCAGAACCCTCTGAATTGAGGAGATAACATAGTCAGATTTCTTTATTTCCTCAGTCAGTTTCCAGCAAGAACCTGCTTACAATTATTAAGACAAGAGTGTTGACAAAAATATTTGGTTGTAGATATACTAAGCTAGTCAGTAAAAATGCGATCTCTCTGTTAAGAGCTGAGGAAGGTTCTCTACTGTATCACAGGGAATAAAATGGCCGATGTAATTCAAAGCAAATAAAAAGCCTCATTAAAACAATGGGGAAAATGTCCCTAAGGGACCACAGAATGATGGGCTCCAAACTGGCCACTTCCTTTTATGGAGCATAGCCTGGAGTCGTAGCAGACTGCTCAGTGAAAATGTTGGATGTCTGCCCAAGGAAAAGCTAGTGGAACGCAAGGGATTATTAGGACAAAAATGGGGAACTAAGCAGGAAATGTCTGCCCTTGCACAAACTGTGTTGCATCAGCATCTGGAAAAGTAGTGGAAAGGACAGCAAAGACATCTAAGACATAGAACAAGAAAGGGACAAAATACATATGCCAAACTCTTACTCAGCAGGATTCAGCAGCTTTCTGTGTATATAAGGTCTGCCATTATCCAAATCTCTTAGATACTCTGGTGTTGGTCATGACTATGAGTTGCATTTGTTACCAATTCTGCATGTAATGGTACTGCAGTGTTTTCTTTCGAATTGGTAGCATTGAATTCATTTGAGAAGATGCAGATATCTACCTCTGATATCTCCTTGTAATCAGTAAGCAGAAATTCGCACTCAGGAGAAAGAGTTTATCTTATTCTAATGTAAATATCTGAACTACATCAGATAAATTGCATGTGAATAGAGTTTACTTCCTCATCTGCCATGAAAGGAGTCTAGATTTTAGTGTCCAGAGTCAGATTTCTGAGGATAGATGAGAGAGTTCACACCACAAATGCTCATACTCTTGCCATCATCAGAGCAGATCGCTGAAGTACACCAGTTTGGATGAAATTAATTTGCCCTTAACCTATGTATATTAAATTAAAACATCTGCAGCTAAGTAATTTGTGTAAAGGCTTCAGTTCTGCTGGTGTAACTGGAAACATCTCTGCAAGCATCTCTAAGAAAGAAGTCAGGTCAGTTTATCCTGAAATGAACTCTGGAGATTAATTCAGGTGCCAAAGTAAAGGGAGATAAATAAATGCAGGATAGAAAGTGATACTTAAGGCATTTGTTTCTAGGATGTAGATAGGAACTCTGTAGTACCCAGTTCAAAAGTGCTGTAGCTAGGTTTTATTTACTAAAATTGGCTTTTGCATAATCTAGTATCACAACTTTCCTTTCAGAAGTGTAGTACCTGAAGTGAACTTTAAGGCTGATAACTATCCAGCTAACTGCAGTTTCCATGTATTGGTGAGCTACTTAGAGTTCAAAGTGTGTTTGTTTTCTTAGTCTTCCATGGCCCTGTGGTCTCTAGCACATTTTTCTTTCCCTGGACAGGTTGTGTAGCACGTATTTTTGGGGTAGATTCAAGCTGAGATCATAATTATCCTACATTCTTGAGGTTTGGCCTAGTATTATCCATCACAATACTGTCATGTGCTGGGCATCGACAACATACTTAAAAAGCTATTTTTTATGTGATATAACTCACATGTTGGGTAATTTTCTTGTAGTATTAAGGAAAACTTGCCAACACTTTCAGCACAAGAGTTCCCCGAGGTTTGTTTCTGTAGCAGGCAAGCTGCATCGTGCAGGCAAGCAGTCTGAACCGCATGTTCTTTACAGGTCCTTCTTTGCTGTAAGGGAGGAGTGGGATGAAGTAAATGATCTGCAAAATGTCACAGCGTTACAAAATAATAGCATAGTCTAATCCTTTCACCTCATTTCAGCTTCCCATTCCAGTCCCTGGTCATGGTTTACAAGACACTGAACTCAAGCTCCTCTTACAACTTCAACTCCCTAGTGTCAGCCACAGCATCCCACCTTGAGACTCTCATTTTCCTTAGCACATGTAGGAGCCTGCTGTCATCTGTTTGCTGAAGTGCTGCTATTCTCAATTGTCACTCCTCTGGACTTAAATTGCCTCAATCCTTTGGCAGCTTACTTGAGCTCAGCAGCACTGCCTGGGACACCTGCTCTGCCTTTGGTTTCCTTCCTCAGGCTGCAACTCCTTTGCTTGATTCTCTTTGAGACAAACATGCCATGATGTTTGGAGATAACTTTATTTCCTCACTTAAAAGGGCTTCTACAGCATTATAGTGGTGACCTGCTGGTTGCCTATAAGATAATGCTTTCTTCAGCTGCTTATGCAAGCACATTGCGTCATCCAAAATGTCCTAGCTGGTGGAGTGCAAAGAGCAAATATGACAAAGCTGAGTATTCACTCTTGTTATATCCCTAAAATCCCCACCAGGGAAAAAAATTAAATAGAAAGGATTCAAGTAAATCAGTTGTGAATGGATGGAAGAGGGGGGGAAATGGCAGTAAATAAAGGGGGCCAAGCAGAACAGCAGCATGTATGGACAGCTGATTAAAAGCTTACTGCCTGTTCCAATTACAGAATTGGGAAGTTTCCTCACAAATTCAAGGATCCAGATTCTTTCTTCATGAAATCCCTGTTTCCATACTTGTAGTGGTTACTAGTACCATGCTAGCCTCATCAGTGATGTGCAAATGTTACCTTGTGTCTCTCAAGGACCTACAGGCTCTTGCAGGGTCAGTTCTGTAAACCCCCTGAAGACTGTACCTAACCTCACCTTTTTTGTGTGTGATTTTTTTGTTGGTTTTTTTTTTTTTTTTTTTTTTTTTTTTTTTTATGTATGTTTTCATATGCTTTCCTTTTTTTTTTTCTCTTTTTTTGTTTTCTCTTGTACACCCGTGTTAGCTGGGGTGTTTTTTTTGGCTTGCCATTTCAGGTTACAAAGCTAGGGACTCTCTGGCAGACTCCCTTTCCCAAGCACCTGTTTTATGATGGGTGGCAGTAATCACTTTCTAGAGCAACACTTTAAGTGATGTGGAAGCACATGGCTGCTTCCGCTAGCCCAGGACCCTCCTGCCCAGCTAGTGGCCCTGTCCAGGGCCTGTCCGCACCATGGACCTGAGGTCTCTGGCCACACTGGGGGACACAGCTACCACTTTCTCATGTGCAAGCTCAACCAATAGCAAGTCTGAAAATGTACCCCAGAGGCACACACAGCATTAATAGCTCTTCAGATGGTGTGAGTGGTGAGGTTTGTTTCTTGTCATGGTCTCCATGTTTGTTTTTTCAGGTCTGTGTCTCTGTGTATTTTGTTTCCAGTTTTCCCATAGTTTCCCAACTGACAAGGTTCACAATCAGACAACCTTGCTGAAATAGACATTCTCACCCTGCCACTTGCCCCCATCAGTGAGTGTGACTGACAATGTTTGGTCCCCATCTCTGCCTCCCTTATTATTTGTGTCAAATTTGTGTCCCTGAATGTTCTTATTCAGGCTTCCTTATTTGCTTCTTATCCCTTGTTACATTAAAAAAGGTCCTTGACCTTACCTTAGAAGGAGCAGGCACTCTTCTGCCACACACCCTTACACACATCTTTGTCTCTAGAGGCAGCCTAGGTTGTTGTTACAGTCCAAATACCAAAGGTTCAAATGGCCAAAGTTAAGTTAGATGAATCCAACCCTGTCTGCCTAAGCTACTTCATTTAAGAGTTTCTCATGCTACTGACAGCTCTTCTCATTAGGAATGATATCAGCCATTTCTGGAACTTGTCATATTAGCGACTACTTTGGGACCTGACTTTTAAAGGAGATAAGACATTTTTGCACCTAGCCAGATATTGCTAAGCTTACTGTGTGAAAGAGGTACAGTGGTCATGAGCCAACTTCTTCATGCTTTCTTATGTGTACTGCATGAACAACGTATGGGTTCCAGGGCTGCAAAGCAATGGGCATCTGCATTTCTCTGTTTTAATATCTTACTATATATATTATTAATGTATTAAGCTTTGCCTTCTGAGCAGTGGAAGGAAAGTGGATCAGTGCAGGGAGCTTTGAGCATGCAAAACTAGACAGCACCACAGTGCTATGACTAATGTTGCCATGTAAAATCTGCAGTTCTACTGTATTTGTTTTCTGATCTGGTAAGCTTGCCTACTCAGTGATCTCTCTGCAGACAGTGCACTTCCTCCAGCATGGGGTGAGGATGTATCACTGCAGAAGCCCAGAACCACTCTGGGGTTTGGGGTTCTGTTTTCAGGAAAGCTGATATTCCTGCACTTGGATCCTGTGATTTTTGCGTGTGTTTTTTAGGGTTTGCTCAGCTACTGAAGTAGCCTTCAGCAAAACACTTTTTCTAGTGGCAATGGATGGATCTCAGTAAGTGCCCACCAGGACTGCTGACTCAGGCTCTCTTGACTCTGTGGTTTGTGGAGGTATTTTGGAAAACTTGGTTCTGGAAGATCTGGCGAAGCTGCATGAACTTACTGACATACTCGTTCTTCTCTCTACATACAGACTCTAATATGGTCAATGCAGGAGACATGAATGGTTCTGGCAACCTGATGGATTTTCTGGATGAGCCTTTCCCCGACGTTGGAACTTATGAAGATTTCCACACCATTGACTGGCTGCGGGAGAAATCGCGCGACACTGACCGCCACAGAAAGGTAAAGCTGTCAGACCTTGATGAGTTCCAGCCCCTGGGTTACAGCTGCACTGACGGCAAGAAAAACAAGCAGTTCTACAAAGTTAGTGCTTCCTACCTTGTTGTATGACTTGAGGAGCTCTTCTAAAAGTATGGATGTGGCATATCTTTGGTTTATAAATAGGAAAGGGCTTCTGGCAACTTAATCAGCAGAGCTCTGAAAAATGATTGAACAGAGAAATTGTGCACACCTTCTAGGAGGCTGAATATTTTTTGTTTTAAACACTATACACAAAAGCTGTGTTAGCCTGTATTGGCAACATGTCTATGTTTTAATTTCAGATTACGAGCAAAAGTAAGGAATCCATATGGGAGTTCATCAAGAGTTTGCTGGATGCTTGGTCAGGATGGGTTGTAATGCTTCTCATAGGACTACTGGCAGGTATGTGTGTGTAAGCATCATGGTTATGCTCAAAACCATCTCAGCCAAGTTTGCTGTAGTGTTGTCTGCTTCTCTTTTTACTTCAGTGTCTCTCCACTGATGTTTCAAGATAAAAAGGCAGCTATGCACCCATGCAATTATAATTCTGAATAAAAATACCCACTTGCAAAGTCTTCTGAGGATAGCTGACCTAGAAAAAAATGTTATGCACCAGTAGAGGGATTTTTCTATTACTTTTGGAAACACTCATCTGATTGCTTTACACTCAACGAGCTACTTTGACTTCCTGAATCTTAGATTCACCAAAATCAATTTTATTGTTAAGATTTTTTTCTTGTCTTCACTTACTTTAATGCTTCAAGTAGATATTATGATGTGGGGAAAATGTTGGTTGTAGGCACTCAAAGGGGAGCTTTGTAAATTGCAATATCCACTGGGTTATCTTCTCTATATATGTATGAAGGGAAAATACAGTTTCAGTCTCAGTTTCAGTTCTGCTTCCAGGCTGAGCAGACATTACATATTTAACAGCCTGCTTAAACTCAGATGACAAATTCATTAATTTCTCAAGCTGCTCCCGTCTTCTGCTCAGTTTAGCACACCTTCCAACTTAGAAAGCTGAGCTTCTCTAACCAAGCTGAAACAGCTGCCATTTCTTATGCTTTTTCAGTGATGCCAGGGTGCTCTTGTATCATGCTGCTTGGTAAAAGTATGATGTGAAGTTTCACAATTTCCACATGGTGTTAATCTCCTGCTTACCAACTGTCAATATATTTATTACAGTTGATCAGGAGCCTCAGAACTACTGGGGATGTTCTTGAGAAAATGTTGCTGAAGTGACATTTGTGGCAAATTATGTTATTTTGTAGAGATAGATTATAATTGTTTCCACAGAAGCTTTCATAGGAGGGTGAGATCGGAAGAGAATCTGATAGACTATGTACTACCAGGACTGCTGAATTCTGGCTGAAGGCCTTATTGGGGACAGAGAATTATGCTCGAAATAAAGTTAGAGCAAGCCCTTGAGGGCTCTAGTCACCTCTTGCAAGCTTGCCAGTAATCCCCTCACTCATACAGGCAAGTTGGTATACACTCACACACTCCCATTTTAGTAAAAATACCACAGAAGGTCTTTTTCAGTTCAAGTTTGCAGTGAAATCTCATGCTGAAACCCTTGAGGTTGTTGAAAGCCAGAGTTGCTGACCTCCGATAAGCCCTAGTGCTGCTCTACAGTATATGCAGCTTGGGAAAGGTGGTTGAAGGCAAACTGCAGCTAATATATGTCAGCTTTTGCAACATTTTCAGTTACAAGGATGCAGAGCAATGTGGTTTGTCTCAGAGTCAAATCAATTTAGGCTGTTTTGAATTTAAAAGAACAAGGACTTGTGATTTGGCTAGAGAACAAAAATCACCTGCATTCTCATGATCTGGGTCGAGCCTTGTAAACTTTCTGCTTAGCGTTCTGTGTTTTCATTGTTTCTGGGGCAAGCCAAAGACGGAGAGTCACCATCCCATCCTCAGCAAGGGATCAACACACCTTTGATGAGCTGGGGGTGTGTGTGTTAATGGTGCATGGATGAGGTTTCTTAACCAGGTTTGAGGAGGGAGTAAATAAGGTTGGTGGCACAGTCAAGAGGCACTTCATATTGTTTCTTTCTCTACTTGAAATACCGCCTGCTCAGAGAAGCTGGCCTTCCACATGTGATTCTATGGGGTTGTATGCACCGGACTGGCTCCTCCATGGTCCCTTTTGTCCTGCTGTGCAGGCGGAAGCTACTGCTGCTCCAAGGGGAGCTGTATGTTTTGGGTAACACCAAAGTATATTGAAAATGCAGCAGCAGCCATTTGGGCTCAGACCAAAGTTTCACAAATGACTGTGAGCACATAAATTAGCTTGAGTGGAGCCCATCACTGCTGCTGCAGTCTGACACAGCTAGCACTCAGGCTCTTCCAGAGACATGTACCCACAGGGTCTCGAGCCCTCAGGTGCTACATGGAGGGAGAATATGGTGTATAACTCTGTCAAGTGGCTGGAAAGGCACTAAGGAGCTTCTGGAAATGAGGTCTTGGGAGCCAGAGCTTGCTCATTTCAGGAAGAGGAAAAGAGCAGTAACACTCACAAATGTTGTTTGGTGTGGAGACCATATGAAAAGTGCTTACACTGTGGCAGAAAAAGATGCTGAGCACTACCTGCGCTGGTCTTTGACAGAAAGCTTATACTTTCTGGAGAAATACAAAGCAATGTATGGGGAAATCTAAAAATTTTAGGTGTGGGTGCCAAATTTTTAAGGCGTTTTTCATCTGTAAGGAATTCTGAGTTTCTACTGGGCCATCCTGCCAGCAGACCAGTGGGCATCCCTCCACCTGACAATTATTGCTAGCCAACTGGATGTATATGCTATATATAGATCACCAAAAGAGTCTGTTTCCTAAACTGTGTGACATAAAGCACTATCCTACTAATGCTGAAATCCTCTGGAGCTGAATGCAATGAATCTCCTTTGCAATTCAGTGCTGTGCCACTTGGGTGAGGCTGTTTTCTGGCACAGGCGCATCAGAAAAGCTATGTTTTCAAAGCAAAGTTTTAGCATTCTTATTAGGACATTGTAAAGGATAAATATTGGCCAAGGATAAGTATAAACTAAAGGAAAAGGAGAGATGCAAAAGGCTCATATCTGAAATGAAGTTCAGCATTTCCTGACTTTGGAGTGCTTTGTTGTTTTTCATCCCAGGCAGGTTACATAGAAAGGGGAACAAGTTCAGTTCCTTTAGTGGGAGAAATAGGGAGTTAAACTTCTGCTTTATTACAGTCTAGACAGCCAGGGTAAGCACAAGGAACTAAAGGCTTGACTTTCTGAGGTGTTGAACAGTCTGCAACTCCCATTAATTTCACTTAAAGTTGCAATGATTCAGAACTTTGAAAACTTTAGTCCTGATCATGTGTCTTGTGAAGGTTCACAATTGCACTATAATCTTGTAAATGGTGGCCCTCCCCTCTCATTATTTTTTTCTCTGTAAAGCATGTGTAGTTAATTGCATGTTGCATTTTCCTCCTTATGTGGATTCCAAAGTGTTTGGCAGAAGGGATTAGATCAGCTGCAAAAATAAGTATATTTTCCTAGAGGTACTGGGGTGCATGTGAGCTTGTTATATTAGAGAACTGAATTCTTGACTTCACTAAGGGGAAATCCTGCCTGACCAATCTGGTGGCCTTCTATGATGGGGCTACGGAACTGATGGACAGGGG
>JANRGW010017857.1:0-27628 GCA_024733675.1 Psilopsiagon aymara
AGATTGGTCAGGCAGGATTTCCCCTCAGTGAAGCCATGCTGGCTGTCACCAAGCACCTTGTTGTTCTTCATGTGCCTCAGGATGCCTTCCAGGAGAATCCACTCTGAGATTTTTCCAGGCACAGAGGTGAGGCTGACTGGTCTGAAACTGTGTGAATATCTCCTTTGATTTTTTTTTTTTTTCTGAGATCTCAAAGTCCTATTTATGATTTCAGAAAAGACAAGTATGTAGGGAAAAGGGATATGAGAGTCATTGCAATATTTTTATTTTTCAGGACATTTTGATGTTGTTGGTGGTGCTTTCTGGTAGTAGGCTTGGGTTTGTTTTTTTTTAAAGATCTGTTATTTCCTAATACTCAGGTTTTGCTATTTACTTTCTAAAATTTTTCTTCTGCCTTCAGGAGTAAGCAGACTTTATTTGTAAGTCTTTTACAGTATCACTGAATTCTAATTGTATGCTATTTATGCATAATATAACAGGTGGACATTCTGGAGGGAGGTAATTTTGGTAGCAGCAGTTCCAGCAGACATTTATGCACTCCTATCTCAGCATCAGTGTCCTGAAAGCAAATCAGTATGTTTCTGCTTATTGTCTGTTTATAATAGCTGCAAGTTTACAGTATGTAAGCTGCAAAACTTATTTTCTAAAGCATAAAAAAAACTACTTGAGACACCAAATCCTGTTTAAAAAAAAAAAAAAAAAAGAAAAAGAAAAAAGTGCAGTTAGGTTACTGGTTTAATACTACTACTCTAGTGTGCTGCGTTACATGAACAAATCGAGTTACAGGACTCAAATTTGTCAATACTGCTTTTGCAGTAACTACTGATTTTTCTTTTTACTTTGATATAAACTTTTAAAAATAATCAAAATGTCTAGGAAATAATTCATTACTCAAAAGTTTTCATTCTTAAGATCTACACAATTGTTTTACGTATTCAGCATTTCTGAGAGATTCAGAAGAAAGATCATATAATAGAGTTCTTCTAAGCAATGTAAGAAATAGCAGTCTCAATCAAACTCTTGATACAATGTATTGCAGGGCACTGACTGACAGCAGTGACAGCAGGAGTTCCCGAACCAAATTTCTTTTGGACTTTCAAGTTGATTCTTTCTGGGCCATCTGGAAACAAACCTGAGCAATATGCCACCTTTGTGAGCCCAGATACTGCTTAGGCCATGAGATGTCTGGGTTTGCCACTTGACTGTTGCCAGCCAACTGTTAAACAGGCACAGAGACAAAACTTCATTCTTACCCCACAGCCGTCATCACTTTTGGTTTTGAATGATTCTTGCTAACAACTGCCAACATCATGCTAGTGCTCCCAAAAGCGCTGGAGATTCATTTGCCCTCCCTCTAAAACCATGATAATATTATAGTTAGAGGTTAGGAGCCGAGTAATGAAAATAGCTGCCATTTGACCTGTCAATATGAGGATGTTTCTCCTGGTTAATCCTAATTGGCATAGATGTCTGAAATGGTTTATTTTGCTCCATCTTTTTTGTTTTCTAGTCACAGAAAATGTCAGGTATCAGAGTTGTCAAAGGTACAAAAGATTTATTTTGGAAAATAAGATTCTTTTTTGACATCTTTTCTTCAACTGAGTTCCTTGCTTCCAGATTTTCATCAGAACTAAGGAATCTGGAGTAAACTGGCATAATTTCACCAAGTTGGCAGAGTTACTGCTGATAAACAGACTATGCATTTGGTTTGAATTTGTCCCTCATCTGCCTCCATCCCTTGTGGCTCTTTGGAGTGAAAAGGTGACTTTTGAATTTTTTAAAGCAGACTGTGATTGGCAGGGTTTTACCCGCAGAGATACAGCTGATACACATGCCTTGCCAAAAGCAATAAATATACAAAGCACTCAGCTTCAGAGCGTTTAGGGTCTGAATACTTTCAATCTACCCCTCAAACAGGGTTTCAATACAGTGTGCCCTTCTTTGCCATTTGGGTAGTTATTTATGAGCATTGTTATGCTGTGCATACAGCCTGCTGTCTTGAAGTTGCTCTCAGAATTGTGCTGATGACCTACATTGGAAGGCAACATTTAATTCCAGATTTTTAAATGAGGCATGTAATTTATAAAATTTCTGAATAAAATTACATTCTGGATCAATGTGAGAAATGAGATCAGTAAAGCTCCCATTTATCTCTTCCAACACAACCCGGAAAGAGTGAGAATTAAAGGTTCAAAAGCCTGAGATTTATTATTTTCTGTGCCAACTGAAGGCTGTCTTCATGTTCAGTGTACAAAAGGCCATTTGGTTGTTACTGAAATTGCTGACTAAAATACCCAGAGCTGACAGATTTGTCAGAAGACTGACAAGCCTCTGATTCAATAAAGGTTTCCAGCCTTTTGTTTGACATTTTGGTGGTTGGTTATCATTGTGAAGGGGATTGCTGGTGAATAATTTTCATCCTGTAGCTCAGGCAGATATAACTTATTTTATAGCTCTGGCATCCTGAAAACCTAAAGCTACATTTTCTTCCTTTTCACATGTGCTTAGATGAACTTTGTTTTTAGCAATACCACTGCTTTTGGAGGAAACAACCTCTCAGCACTTCAGACCACCATCATCACTGCAGGCAGATGAAAGATAAATCTGTGGGTCATTTCCCAGCATTTAATTTTTTTAATACCTTCATGTAACAGGACAAGTAATTCATAATTCCAACTGAATGCCCATGACAACTAAAAAGAAGTGTAAACTTCATGCACATATTTTTCTTCTTGTGGTAGGAAACTAATGTTTGAGGTCCAGCTGGTATGGACAGATTTTAACATCTTATCAAAGTAAGCATTTACATAGTGCTCTAATACTTGATACAATACAAAGAGTATCGTGGGGACTGTAATGGGCTATCTTTGCCTTTTCCTTATAAAAGATCGGGTAGGGATGAAGATTACTATTGCAAAGTATTCTGAGTTATGTTATATAAAACCAGAAAGAAGAAAACTGGTTTCCTAGGTTCTTGTACTTCATGAGATGATCTTCTATACATTAATTGTTGGCAACCATTTACTGTATGAAGAATGCAGGAGAGGTAGTTTGGAGAGCTTAAGGAAGCATCTCTCTCCAAACATACAGCATACTGCATGGGCAACCTTAGTAGCAGAAACCACTATTTTACCTCTAGGTGACAGCCCCAGTTTGACTTTGAACTACAGACTCCATTGATTTATGTTCAAGCTCCATATTTCATGCAAAAGCATGAAGGATAGAAACACTTTATACCTCGATTCTGCAGGAAGATGCAGTGGAATGTCACGCTGTGGTGTGTGCCATAATATAGCAGGCTTGGAGGTTATTCTTCTGAAATAGTTATCCTCATACCCACATCACCTACAGCTGTTGTCTGACCTTTTCCTGCCCTTTTTCTTCGAAGCAGTAAAGAAGTCCCTGAACATTTCTGACCTGCTGCAAACCTGAGCATCCATTCTTTGAATGTAATTCAATATACAAGCAAAACATCCTTGTTTTCCCTTCATGCATTTTCAGTTTCTACAATACAATACTGACAGCAGGATATGAGACACACTTGTCATATTAAAGTATTCAGAAGTACTTTCAAGAACAAATGCTGTTATTGGAGATGTGCAATGTATCATCTGCTGCTGCCGAACTACCTAATTTGTGCCAAAGAATTAGCTGATATTACTAATTCACATGAAAGTTTTCAGTACAATTTCTGTTTGTAGTTTCTTTTAGACATAATTTTGATGATTTCTATCTAAAAAAAGAATAATGTAGAGGAAATACCCAAAATTTTCAAGAACTTAGCAATTTGGACAGAATAAATCATTTTAACAGGTGGAAAGCTTCAAGAGGTGATTTGATGTTTCAAGAAAAGGTAACCCCAAAACCAAAAAATACCTGTCATATCATCCTATTGAGGCCTATGAAGCACAGACATGGTACTTGTAGCGTAGCTGAAGTAGGTGTGTTGAGGAACAGAGATGGAGCTCAGCATGAGAAACCAGCAGTGATCACATGAATCCGAAATTTAACAACTTCACACTCCAGAGTGCCAATCCTAAACAGCCGCTGCTGCTGGAATCTGATATTACCATAAATTACTTGATGATTTTTGTTCACCATTAATAAGGATTAATCATAACATGACCCCACCCTGACAGACATGATACAAAGGGAACAAAAAGAAACCCTAGTCTCAGACAGCGAAGGGTTTATGATGGGAAACAAAAATAAACAAGTCGGGAAACATGATGAAACAGGGGTGACTGATTGCAGTTTTAGAGAGCTCTGAAGTGAAATAGCAGAAGCAGCCCCAAAATTTTAGATTTCCATGTCATCAAAGCAAGTAAGGGTTTTGATGAGGGAGTTAAATAAAAATGATACGCTTTTCTAAAGCGTACCTGAGAATATGAAGAACAATTTGCAGACTAGGCTATATACTACAGTTAAAAGGACAAACTGATTGTATCTTGCGTATTTATAGACTTGATTCAGGAATATTCTTAGGTGAAACAGTAAACATCAATCAGGGATTTAACCAAAATTTCTGTAGACAGAAACTTCGAACCAACTATCCAATACAGTGAGATAGATAATCAATTCAGTTCATACATACTGTTTACTCTGCAGTCTAAATTCAGTGTGATTTCTTTAAAGAGGCCAAAATGACAAATGGTAAAATGCAAAAACTCCATTGAAACAGAAAAAGCATTCAGTAACACAAATCAGAGTTGAAAAAAACAGAGAAAAACAGAGGAGATGAAGCTACAAAGACCTGTCCTGAGTAAATGCCTTTTTTTTTTTTTTTTTCTGCCTTGTTTAGGCAGAAACATAGTAGTTTTGTAAAGGCAGCCAAGATGCTTCCTGCAGCTGTCCTCACTGAAAAAGCTACCCTCTTACCTTCACATTTGGACTTCCATTCTTTTTGATGCTACCCCTTTAAACTGAGACTTAATAGTTAAGCAGGTCAGTCATTTGCTGTCAGCACTCTAATAACGAGTTCACTTGCACCAGTCATGAACACATATTTATCCTCAGATTGCAACAAGCATTTGTTCCTAATCAGTAGAAGTGGACTTGCAGAATAAAGATCTCAGCAAGCAGAGAATCTATTGATCTTTCCTCTTCTAATTTAAAAGAGAGCATGCAAAAAAACAAACATTGATTTAAGCTTACTTATCTTATGTTTTCAGATATGAAGTGGAGAAGGATCATGTCTATGAGTTAGAAAAGATGTGCTTTCAACAAATATAATATCAGTAATGTCAAAGGTGATGATCATCCATTTTTAAAGAACTTTCTGGAGGACCTGAAAACAGTCACTGCATTTAAATTAAATAGATGTGAATCCTGTGTTTCTAACAGGCTTTTCTCCACTAAAATTACAATACGTAGAACAAGTGATGAACAAGTGGCAAGAAGACAAAAATTTCTACCATAGAAGACAAATTTCTACCATAAAACACCCCCAGAAAACTCCTTTCAGCCTTTCAGACCCTCAGAATAACAATTCTAACAGAAAGGATTTGGAGCAGAGGAGCATCTTTCCTATTTTAAGTTTTAATTAGTGTGCTTCTCAAAAGACAAAGGAAGAAGCTATATTACTTATCATATCGAAGAATATTCTAAAAATAGTCAAACCTTTTCCTCTGAAAAGTTACAACCAAACTAACAGGCAGCACAAAGCTTACCTGGTATGGTTGGAAGACTGAATGGACATATACAGATCTCTGTTTGCATATATACAGACACATCATTTTCACGTCCACCTATTCAGAATAAGGTTAAGGGCATTAAGTTATGACTACTCACTCTTAGACTATTCTTCAATACATTCCACCATTACAGCCTGTGAGCAGTAGAGGACTAGATACCGATGAAGATGGAAAAATATCTGGCAGACAGTGGTTTATGAAAAGATCTAATATTTTGCCTTAATTTTCAGACACACTCAAGACTGTAGATACTGTAAGAGTATTGCTGTTATAGTTATCCTGTCTTCAGGTGCAGTGTGCATCTGCTAAAAGCCAACCTATGCTTTGTGTATAAAATCCAAGTAAAACTGTTTATGTTTAATTTTCTGTTAACTCACAATATTAGGCCTTCATATGTAACTTAGTTGCAGTTATTCTTGTAAGCACCTACACTGTGAGAAAGAGGGTATCTATACTGAGCTGAAGGGTCAGATCTATGAAAAAAATGACTAGATAGGTTCTAGGGCTCAGTGACTGCAGCTATTGCAAAAGGCACAGATCACTAATAAATTTCACAGGGAGAGCAAATGTCCTCATAATGAAATTCAGAGATGTGAAATTCAGAGAAGTGCTAGCACCCAAAAGGCCTGGGTTAGACACCCAAATCAAGGCTACAAGGAAATGAGTGCTTCTACTTTGAACTCACATCTGAAAATTTTCCCTTGGGTGTTCTCTTCAAAACCAGGGAAATTGTCAAAAAAACCCACACATAAATTGCACAGAGAGGATTATTTTATCTTTAAATTACAATGAGGGCAGAGTGTCTCCTCTCCTGTGAATCAGACCAGTATTAGAAACATGAGTTCAGTTTTTCCTGTACAGAAGAGAAGGGAATATCAACTAATCAACATATTCCAGAAGAAAGACTTGGCTACTGAGTCACAGGGGGAAAGACTGCTGTCACTCTTGCCTACTTTGTATACAGAAATAAATGATTCACTGTGCTGAGAGAGGGGGGAAGAGGTGACGACAACCTTTAGCCTTCTGATTAAGCTTCACATTCAAGAGTGTGGGAGTGCAGCAGTTTGTTCCCTTTTCAGTAGCTGTTTCTTTCTTTTTAATCCAGGTACTGTTAAATGTAAAATGTATTAGCCAGTCTAGCTAGAGGAAAATGCGCAGTCTGCACCCTGGGTATCCTGTGTGGGCACTCTACTATATATCCTGGCTAATCTTTAAGCAGGAATAAAGAACCATGCCTACCTCCATCAGCCTTCACCACCAACAGTGGAGCTGCACAGAAAAGTTAATGCATGTGAGGTATGCTGGAAATGCATCTAGAGTTTTGGACTCACAAGTTTCACCTACTTTGGCAATCCCAGCAGGTGCCACACACAGGACAGCTACAGTTTTGTTTTCTAACAATATACTAGCATTAGTAGGTTGAGTATATAGCACAAAGGTGTGTTTTTTGTGAGCACTGCAAGGTAGTTTTGCGATAACTAAGTCAGGTGCTAGAGTAAAGATACCTGTGTTAGAATTGTGACCTCACAGAAAATACAGGTCTCTCAGGATCCTGAATTTTATATGGTTTTATAGATATGTTTTATATAAAAATAAATATGGTGTTATAGAACAATATTGAAATCTTGAAGGTGTCAATAGAAGCCAAAAGGCCAATCTCCTTCCAGAGAATATCTGGAGGATTTAGCAAAATCTCAGAATATGCTAGTTAGCATGTGTAAGTGTGCATGAAGTGCAGCATTTCTGCACTGCAAATACTGAACAAGCCCTTTTCCTCTACCTTTTAGAGTCTCTTCCGAAATTTGAAGCTCCTCTGAGAAACCTGAGGCACCCTAAAACTTCTGAGCACCACACTGGTGCTAACAGTAATATTAGTGACATTCAGTGATTCCCAAAAAATAATTCTAAATTACTATTTGATGACATGATACAAAGAGGAAGAAATTGATTTCCAAGGAGTAACTCAATGAATATTTCTGATTCTAACACATCATCTTTCCTTCTTTTCAACAATTACCTGTTAATGTAGGACTAGTTTTAACTGCCCTAGACTAGCAGGAGACTTTGTGGGTTTGCATAAGACATACCTCAGATATCACCAGTACTCTCAGTTCATATCTGAAGTGGTCAAGTGGTCACTATGTGCTTCACAACACAGCAGGAGGAACTGCAGCTACATCATTATTGCACAAGAAACAGAGTGTTTGCAGCTAACAGGGCAAACAGCAGCCTTTCACTGTAGAAAGGCTGAAAGGCTCTTTCATCTGAAGAAAAGAAACAAAGCTCATAAAAAGAAGCCTTCCTACTAAAAGCTCAAGAGCTGGAGAGAAGTAGTCTGTGCTAGCTGAAGTTAGGTTGCAGGTCAAGTTCTGAGAGGAGAAAACTTTTGTTCTCACTGAAGCATCTTAGGCAAACTTGGAGAAGAGTATCTATTTTATCTGCTTTGCCCCTTTCAGAGATGATTCATGGATAGTAGATGCAGAAGATGGGCTAGGGATCCTTCCCACAGGTATCCCAAGGGAAAAGCTCTTCAGCAATGCTTGTATTGCTTGTATATAGATATATCCCCAGTGTGGACATATCTTTGAAGGAAAAGGATATCTTCTAAGAGAAAGAAACTTCCCTTCGTCTCCAGAACTGGCAAGGAGAAAATAGTATGTCTAGTATCCATCACTTTTTTGGTTTTGCACTAAAGAGAGGCTTCCTGGAGAAAAGCAAGAATAGTCAGACAAAAGACTAAATTATGTGTGTTCATTTATACTTATATATTTATATGTATACATCTCTGTGTGCACATGCATGTTAATTTTTCCTTATATGCTATGAGGAAAAAATGCAGGGAAGATAACCTCAGAATAAACTGTTCTCTGTGTCCATGGCAGACAGTAAAATAAGTAAACTACAGCAAGGAAGCATTAAGCAGGATATTAGAAAAACAGTAAGGATATTCAGGCACTAGAATCTGTTGTAGAATCACCAGTACTAGAGGCATCCAAGAACAGACCAGGCTGTTATCTGTTAGCATTAAACAGACAGCTGAAATCTACTTGCAGGGGAATAAAATCTGTTGGGGGGCAAAGAATGAATTATTTGGCCTCCTGAAGTCTGTTTTAGCCCTGTCTTTTTACTGATGAGGAAGGAAGCAGACAGCGCTGAAGGAAAGCCTTGCTACAAGAAATCTTAGCAATACTTTGTTTCTGTGACTAATTCGTAGCTTAGTGGCGTATGTTTTATTGCAGTGGCAGACTTCAGAGGTGAGATTCTGTGAATGAAAAACGCTGCTTTAACTCCCTAGAGACCTCTTCCTGGGACAATTTTTCAAACATACACAAAACTTTCAGCAGGAACTGGAATAATTAGTTTTGTGATAACCTATCCTTAAATAATTCATGTGTCTACAGACAGTGACCAAGGATGCCTATGTCGTGGGATTTTGAAAGAGCACTTTCCACAGCTCAAGAAGCTAAAAAAGAAATCCCAATTGGGTCTATTGGTTAAGCCACAGAATTGTCCCTAATGCCACATTTCATGATTTACAAAATAACTGTCTGTTCTTATAAACAAAGTGTCTCCATCTTGAAATATACCCAAGGAAAATCTCCCATAATTGCCCCTGAAATCACCTTCAGGTTTCTGGGTACCTTATAAGTGCCTTCAAATAGGAACAAAGGATAAAATGTTCTAAAATTAACATATATTAAAAATAAAATGTTAGTATTATTAACCTTGTAGAGCAAAAAACTACAGAAATACATCTCTGAGTGCCCTAAACCTACTGGATCTAACACTGTCTTTTCTGTTGAAGACTTCCAGTGATCAAGTGATATATAGGGATAATTTGCAGCACCTATTCAAATAGAATTATTTTATACAATGGAACTGCCTTAGCTGGAAAAATAGATTTAGTCTACCTTAGTTTAAAGCAGATCTATCATTTTTCTCTGTGGTCTGATGGTGAAGTTTTGTTGAACTCCAATCTTACAGCATCTCTTTCCTTCTGGAACAAAGTGACACAAAGTGACATAATTCAGGAATCATGAAGACAACTGTAATGTCTGATCTACCTGTTCTTCCTCTTGCAGAGACAACGATGCTGATTAACATAGAGTCTTTAGACCTAAATTTTATAGAAAGTTTGATTTGAAAACATTCCACTTTTTTACACTGGACAAAACAAGACATTAAATTTTAATGGGGGAATTCTTTGATGAGTGCAACCTCACTCTCTGATTTTTCCTAAGTTTTCCTATATCATATCCTGATTATAAAAATCTCTTCTTAGCCCCATTTGACTTCTCATTTCAGTGGTTATCTATTTTTCCAAAGCTGGCGTGTTTTGACTACATAACTGTAAATTCTTTTGTCCTTTGGCTGGTTTTGTGAGAACTATTAAAACATAGTTCTCAATGGTCATTTAAAGCTTACTGATTTTCTAACTTCCCTAGGAAAGTGAGAGTGGATTTCCTTTTGTCTAACATAGCTTTGTTTTCCTTATGGAGAGAGATTTCGAGCTCTCAACCTTTACCTGAAGAGCCACAATACTCTTTATTAATTACAGTGTTTAGAAGGAATTTAAGGGAAAGATATGATTAAATATGAACCAAAAACATCTTCAAGGTGGCTGCAACAGTCTCTTATCTGCAGATTATACATCAGAATAAGAAAGCTTTAAATTTATTCAACTTCTTGCCTCCAAGTTATTCCTAAAATAAAGCTAAGTATCCATAAGTACTACCACACCCAGCTCAGTCCATTTTATGCCTTTGCCCTGTGACAGCCTGTATAATGAAATGCACTGTAACATTAATGATACTTGTTCAAATACCACTTACAGAAATGCTGAGCAAGATTGGATATGACCTGCTGCAGAGTTAATTGCTTATTAAAACTGTTTGCGTTGGTTAAGTATAATCAACCAGGATTTGCATACACATGTATTCTTCAGGTTTAATTTAAGCACACCAATGACACTCACTGGAGTATACAAAATAATATAGACTATATAATGTTAAATAACTAATGGCATAGTTAAATTACTTCCTTGATTAACTTACTGATAAAACAACCAAATCAAAAAAACCTGTCACAGATTATTTGCAAGTAGCTAATTTAGAAACTAGTTTTATGGGTCACAGCTCCACAGCAGAAGCCATCCCTAATTAATTACAGCTAAAATATACCAAGAAAATCAAATTGATTTAATAATGAGAATTTCCATAACTGGTATACATTGTTTAAGCCAGTAAGTCCTAAAAAGTGTAAATAACACTTAAAAGGGTGAAACAGAGAGAAATGAATGAAAAGACAGATAAATAGACAGAAATAAAAAGAAAAATCATGGAGAAGTTCAAACTTAAGATAAAAATGTGAAGTTTGTCTAATAAAGACCTGGTGATGCATCATTTTTATATAGGTTTGGGGAGTTTCACTTTTTTAAATATTAACAAAGTTCATCTTCCATCACCAGTATAGGATTCTAAGTGGAATAATACAGCTTTTGCAGCAATCAACAACCCCTTCTTCACTTGGTAAGAAAGAGAATATAAATAATGCAGGAACAAACCAAACATTTTAGTTCTAAGTATTAGTGTATCTTAAAAGCTGTCAAACTATGAAAGGAGTTACATGAGCATTTCTCATTTATAGTGTTTTAAGCATTTTACTTTTATATTCTGGGTTCATATACTTAGGTAGGGAATTACAAATCATAATCCCACGTCCTCTGGCAGTGCGATTATAATTAAGTACATAGATGAGTTTTGCATGTTTAAAGGTTAATTACTTCCAGTTAGAAATCAATTTATGTGTTACTCTTTTGTTTTTCAAAATAAAGGCCTATTCTTGAAAGGAACATTGTTATTTTCTTATTTAATCAATACTCTATAAACTCTTACCCTGATGTATAAGAAATATTTTGTCCATTTTTCTTATTAATATCTTTATATAAAGAACCCTGGTACACCTAGAGGACCATACAGAAGAAAAATAACACTATAAATGAGGCACCATGTTGTACTCAGGCAGCAGCATCATACATTTTCACATAGTGGTTGCTTAGAGTGTTAACAACACTTCGCATACCACAACTTCTAACAGTTGCCTACAACTGGCAGGCACTGAAAAAAAAAATCAATACAAAATCAGATAGCTATCAGAGCAGCAGATGTGCAGAAGTTCAAAATCTCCGATTTATACTACCTGTATTATGGGGGGACAAGATTGTTGAGAATGAAGCAACATGAGAAGCTTCTAACTTGCTCCAATCAATAAGCAGACATCTCAGTTCCTTTTGAATACTCAGCATCAAAGCCTGGAGTACAGCTATTGTCTATGTGTGTACAAATGCTGGTGTCTCCATTTAAGCATAGCAAAGCAGTGATACTTTGAAATTCTCTCGCACATAATAGGCACAATTTACACAATTTGAGTCTGTGTTCCTGAAAGAACATGTGCACCATTTTCTATTAGTTTGTCCTATGACATGTCTTAACATTAATGAGTAAATAGAAAATTCAACAGAATGGCTAGAAGTGCTAGAATTTGAAGTTTTATGGGGAAATAAGGTTCAACGACTTATAAAGTCCTTCAGAAACATCACCTTCTAAACCTTGCAACCTTCTAAAATAAGTTGCAACCTCCAAATACCTAAGACCTTCACTTTTTGGGGTTTTTTTTTACAACAATCATACAAATAATGATTGCTGTATTGACTTATGGGAGTAAAAATGAACCTTTAGTGGCTTTTCCATGTGTTAATGTCAAAGTCTGGCACAGCGATTTTGTTGGTGGCGGAGCCATTCTTGCTCAGTACCCTGCTGACAAAGAGCCACGCTACATTCTCAGCATATTTCACAAGCAATTCCCATTTGTCTTCCTGTTTTGCCTACTTCAGGTTAAACTACAAGGATGGTAAGCACCTTGACATTTTCTGATGAGTATAGCCTCCTCATGGAAATAATCCTCTGCAACTTTATCTATGGGCTCTGAAATTCTTCTACCAGCCATATTTACTCTTCTCTACAATATATTAAGACAGCTTGGAAAAGGAGCATCATCAGGTAATACAAATCTTAAATTGGCATGGCTGAGACACCGAAAGTTTCAAAACACACTTACATATACCAAACTGGTGCATATCTACAGACAACATTTCATTTGACAGGCTTGGCAGAGCTGATTAAACTTAGCCTCTGCACTGGCTCTTCCCAGTCACTCTCAGTTTCTGCTATCCTCTATGATTTATGCATACTTTTGCATAAAATCAAAGTGCTACAAAGATGCCATGCGAAATATCCCAAATCACGTAGCTCACTTTTTGATAAAGTAGCGCATACTATTTTGTCATAGGGAAAGTCCTAGTAATGTAATCTTTTTCCTTCTGCATGGGAAATGGTCATTACGGTTTTTACTCTAACCACGTCAGACATAGAAGCTACTAACATCACAGTACAGTTAATTTATTATTCAGGCTTCATTAATAAACCTAAAGATTCAAAGAATAGAAAAATGTGGTCTATGCAGATAGAGATCTATTGCAACTATTTTCTGGTTTGGATTTTCATTATAATGGAGTACACAACTCCTGCATCCTCCCCAAGATCATGATTTGGCTGAGCACTAGAGTTTCACTGATTCAATAAAATGAAAAGGCTACTTGTGGTATCTTAGGATAAAGCAAAAATCAGGACACCTAGCCCCTCTACTCTCCTGCATGTACACAGAATGGATACACACCTGATTCCAGCATGTCCATTTAACAGCATGTGTACATGTAGAGTAAACAACACATTTCAGTGACAGCGTCATTCCTTCCTTATTGGGGAGGGTTGGGAATGGAAGGGAAGAGGGAGGATATGTATCAGACACCAGATTAAAATATCCATCCAAATCAGTTAGGAAGTACCAGTGGAAGAGGCTATCACAGTCTATTTTCAGTTCCTGTTTTATTACAGAGGCAACAGTCTGGCTGTGTCATGTTATCTCTTTTGGAAGAGTAAGTCTCAACTGAAAGACTTTCTATGGCGATAAAAAGCTTCACTCTCAAGTGTCCCATCAGTCACAGGTACAGCTAAACAGTTGTTCCTGCTCTGGAATAAAAGAGACAGCCTGCATGAGAAAGTGTCTCCTACAGGCCTGCAGTTCCATGGCCCGCCACCCTCCCTGTGTGTCCCAGGTTCCTCTAACTGAAGTGGCTGCTCCGTGTCGTGGGTAGAGGACTCAGGCTCATCTGTACTGAGCAACATGCATTACAAAGGAAACCCTCAGAAGCTGCCTGGGAACAGATGAAAGTGCAACACTGTCTGTCAGAGGGTGTTTTGGGCGTGCAGAGAAAACACCATGTCAAGGGACTGCTGCTTCAGCAGGTAATCCTTTTCCATGCCAGATAAACAGGACTTTCCATCTCCTCTCCTTGTCTGTGGTGCAGGTAGGAGATTCACAATTTTATGGTGCACAATGCCATTACAACAGCACCAGCCTGTGACTGCTGTGTTTGAGGAGCTGAAGGTGTTGTGTGGCAGGGTCTCCATATGCAAGGACAGGTGGATGGTACAACCAAGGCAGTTATGTGAACCACTTACTTGATCAGCAGCACTGAGCTAGGCACTTATACAGAGAGCAGCCAGGAAACCAGTTTCTGACATGGGTATTTTACTGTTGTGGTTCACTTCCTCCAGGATTTTGATTCATTTTCCCAGAAGAATGGGAGAAGACAACTTGTCTTTTTGCAAGAGTCACTACAGCACATGTAGATAGATGTACAGTAGGTATGCAAATAAAAACTTGTGTTTTCTTAAAGACAATGAACTTACTAAGGCCAAATACATTTAACTAAATCATTTGCACTGGCATCCAGACAAAAGCACAACTACTTTTAGCCTTCCAATGTGCTTCTCAGTAGGAGACCCAACAGTAATATTCTTTCACAACAAAACTGCAAAGTCTGTCCCATGATTTCACTATTTTGGTGTCTAGCAATGTCAAGCTCCTATTCATTCATTCTTTGTTCACATAGCCTGGTATGGTACCTAGCAGAGGTACATTGCCAGATCATTGATCATTGACATCCAACTCTGAATTCAGGGAGGAAGAAGTTACAGGGGAAAAACAAAAGAAAATTTTGAAACTGTTATTCTCCCGTAGTTTGGAAAAGAAGTGGAAGGAATCAGTCTTTATTATTAGAGTTTTTATCAATATAAACACAATCCTAAAGAGCACAAGTCTTTCTGTATTTCTTCAAATGTGCTTTTCAAAATGTGTTTTTCTTCATTGAACAACCGAAATGTGCTATCCAGCCTACAGGCACTTTGAAATACCACATAGCTCTTACCAGCAGTTAAGGTCGGTCAAAGGGTGAAAGACTTCCACAAACGTCTGAATAGTCCACAAGACAAGTTTTGGAGCACCCCCAAAAATAGCAGAAATACTGACAAGCAGAGGCAGTTGGGAACTAAAGCAGATGATATAAGGCAAAAGGCTGAGGGAGCTGAGTTTATTCAGACTGGAGAACAGAAGGCTTGAGGCTGATGTAGTCAGGACTGAGGAGGGGAGGATAGAGAAGACAGAGCCAAATTCTTAAAAAATGCAAAGCAAAAGGACAAAATACTATGGCTACAAGATGTAGTAATGGAATTTCTGACTGGGTATACAAAAGATCTATGATGAGAGTGGCTAAAAGCTAGAAAAGATTGCCTAGAGAAGCTGTGAAATTCCCATCGCTGAAAACTTTCAAAACTCACCTGTGTACAACCCTGATCAATCTAACTGTGGAATTACTTGACTTTGAGCAGGGGGATGGATCAGATGACCTCCAGGGTTCCCTTCCAGACCTAAACTGACTCCATGGTCTTCAGTGCCGAGTCATAGCAATATGAGGGCATGATTGTAAATCAATGTTGATGAACGCATTCTGCTCCGTAAGTTATATCTAAACCCATTACTGTACATGTTAGATAGATGTAATTCATCATTATTTCATTATAGGTTCCTTTAAGGATAACAGTGTAACCCATGGCAAATATATATTGCTGTGCAAAATCAAACCTGTACACACTTTTCATTAAACCTGTACAACCTTTTTTCATTAAAAAATAAAACAGTTTAAGTTTCAAGCTTCTGAAACAGCAAGGAGGGGAGGGGAGGGAATCCATCTTTGAAAACTGTTTCATATCTTCAGCATTCGCCAGTTAAGTCCTTCCTGTCTGGCTGAAGTTTAGTCTTTGATCAGAAGTCCAGGCTACAAGCCCCTTGTGCATAACCCGCCCTACTGCACAGCAACTTTGGTACATCAGTGGACCTCAGCGTAAGGTGAAAACCTTTGTAAAAAGGCTAACGCATAAATGCAAAGAGTCTGCAGAGCACCTGCACATGTGCTTGGTCCCAAAAGGGCCTGGAACATCCCACTACATAGCAAACAAGGAGAACAAAGCTGAGGGAGGAGTCTGAGAAAGAGCCATGAACACTCTCAGCTCAGCACTACAAATGTCATTCAAGGTTGCAAAGACTACAGCAGTGTTTAAGGTTAATGCCATGGCTTCCTGAAGAGTACCCTACTTATCAACCTGTTGAATATTTTGAGATGGCTGTCCCTCAGCTTTTCCTGACCATAGAGTCATAGAATCAACTAAGATTAAATAGTTTGGCTTTATAGAAGTGTTTAAATGATATCAAAAGGAGATAGTGAATAGGAACGACTTTCTAACCTAGTGGCCAAAATGGTCCCTTGAAAAGAGAACTTGGCTTCTGGTTTGAATTTCCAGGAAATATTCAGACGTTCTAAAATAATGTCAATAGAATTTGAAAACATCTTACAGTCTTGCCTCTCTGAAGATGATTTCACTAATTCCTTTCTTGGAAGGGGAAATGTGAGTTTTAAAGCCTTTTCCAGCAAAGGAAGATATGAGTCCATGCTTTTCATATTCTGGATCACCCACATTCCTAGTAGAGCACATCAGTTCCTGAATTTTTTCCTGGGACCGCTACACAAATCCAGCTTCACGTAAGGTTTCATGTATGCAACAAGCACAAAAGCACATTAAAGCTTCTCTTATAAAAACTGGTTTTCTTTCCCAGCACAATACCAAAAGCACTGCCCTTTTCTTCAGCTATTTTCAGTTTCTTTCACTTTCTTGAACTCTGCCACATGTAGAAAGGTAAATTATGTATTGATTTTTCCTCTGGTTAATAGCCTGATGAACAAAGAAGCAGTGATGTTCAAGATGGTGCTTCTGGGAGAGAAGGGACATTACCAGCAGAGCATTTTGAATCATGGCTCTCTTCTGGGTGCTTTTTCATGAAGTTAAGAGACTTGTCACCACAGAAACACACTTAAAGAAAGTACATTCTGCTGATTGCTCCTCACATCAAAGCAAAAGAGACCCATATGCATCTATCAGTATAGTTTTTCTGCCAACAGTAGAGTACAACTAATGGTCCTTTTCTGCCTCCATCCCCCTCCCTTTGCTCCTTCATATGTTTTATGAGAGCATACAATCCTCAGTATTGGTGCTTTGTGGCTACTCGTGTACCTGGATCAGTAATGTTCCCATAAAAACTGTCCTCCAAGCAGAACTGTCCCACGTAATGCACCACTGGCAATTTGAGCCTCAGGTATGCAATCCCTTTACCATAATTTACTGTGCTATGCACAATTATAACTACAATAGGTCACTTCTTTGGTGAACGCTTCAAATCCCTCAGCTATAAATGGCAGAATTTTCAGCATTCCGCTGCAAAACAGTATTCCGTTTTTCTCCTCTTTAAGCATTTTTTGTGATAGCGAGTTAATTTAGCCAAGTTAACAAACACCATAAGGATAGTTCCCCAAAGTATTTTGTTATTTCCTATTTGTTTTCTTATTTGAAGTACTCAGGCAGAATAGAGACTGACTGTGCTGGAAGGTGTACCAATAAGGGCAAGCTGTTTATTAAGACATGCTATCAGAAAAGAGATATGAGGTTTTGGCTTTGCTTCAAAAACATACTAACATCAATCATCGTTTGGTCCACAAACTAAATAATAACATCTGTTCCAATGGAGCCATTCCATTTCTTATCAATGTTTAAACTGTATAACTTTTTTTATGCTGAAACATAAAAGACCCCAAAGATTTCACAGGGCACTATTTCAGCTATCTGGATTTCTGATCAGAAACTAGCACCAAGCCAAAGACCTCAATAGAGAAAGTATAAAATCTTGCTAAAATGAATATAGATACTCCAGTTTTGAGAAAAGAGCATAACACATCAGAATTTTATCTCACCAAAAACATTCTACATGTTTGGACAATTTCTTAGTGAATCATGTGCCTATATCAAAAAACAAACAACTAAACAAAAAACACCAAAACCAAACAAATGACTTTTTTATCCAAAATAAAAATGCTCCCATCCAAAAATAGCAAAAAAAACCCTCCAAACTTTCTAGAGGCAGAGGTAAAATTAAGTAAATTCAAAGGTTTTTCCACCCCTGTTTAGGATTTTGGGTTTCGTTTTGGGGTATTTCTATGTTTCAAATGTCTGAAATTTTCAAAATATTTCATCTGGGACACTACCAATAAAAGTCACAAAATGGTCCACATCAAGATTCACTTTTCTCGCTGAGGCGGGCAAGCATTCACATTTTGCTCAGTAGCTCAGTTTTAATGCATTCAGCAGGGGTAGGAAATATGTGGGGTTTTTTTCTCCCCTCTCTGAAAAGAACCATGCTTATGTGCCTCCTTCTTCCACGAGGCAGCTAAACAATGGGCTTGGTCTTTCCCACTCACAGTATTTGATGACTATTTAAGGAGTCAATGAAAAAGGGACCTTCAGCAGCACCTGGAGAGCTTCTGATGCAGAGAACATCACACACAGAATGTCCTAGCCCAGGATTAAGAGCACTCTGGAGGTGTGAATACCAATTTACCTGGGCAGAGGGCCAGACACTCTTTGTTTCAGGTGCAGGTTAATGACCCTATCTGCAGGCTACTGGCCTTTCCTTGACCTCATGATTCTGACATGAGGTCCTATACTATCCCTGCTTTTATTGCAAGTACAGAAAATAAAAAGCCTCTTTAAGGTTGCAAAAACTCCTTTCAATCACCAAAGCATTTTCCTGATTTTATGTTTAGATTTTATGTTTGTTTGTTTATTTTTCCATTTCAATTCACTGCACCGGGTCCTAACCCCTGCTTCAGCAGCTGACTTGGACAAAATAAAACTGACACGCACAACTCTTGGTGAGCCAACAAGGGAAGAGATTACAATCCATTTCCCACAGCTCTTCTCCTTAGCCTCAGTCCTCTTCCTGAAATCTCAATCTCTCTTCCACAGAATAATTTACAACTCTACTGAAGAGTTTACAAACTGGGCAGCCATCATCTGTTGACCTCACCTCATGCAAGATTATCCCACAGCAAAGCTTCATAGGCGTTACTGTAACCCCACACTACTTGCTTGTTTCTCCAAATAGATCATTCAAGGATTTCCTCACTACCTAATTACTTACAAGAAACTTACCTATAATTTGTTGGGAGATTATGCAACAGGTATTGGCAGACTTTGAGCACATGAAATATTCTGCCTGTACTACAAGAGAAAAAGAATGTAGGTACATTGTGTCCTGAGTTAAACTAGAGCCTCAGCTCTATCCTATATACATAACAGATCCAGTTACCCTTATGCATAAAGCAACTTCAAAAGCCAGGCCAGATATTTCATCTTTGTGGAGCAAAAGCCATTGGTGGCAAATAAATGCTTCAAATGTAAAGTGAAGACATAATTTAGAAGAAAATGGTGTAATGAAACAGTGGTGAAAAAACATTGGTAGAACAAAAAGAGGGGTAACACATCTTTCTTTCATCTCCTTTCCCAAGACTGGCTTCTGTGCTAGAGACCCACCAATGGCCTTTGGCTTTCAGTGTAAGGTGAAGTAACTAGGGTCTCTATTCAGGTATAAATGTTTAAGACATCTAACGGAACTGTTCACTCTCTATGCTTTAATTTTATGGACTTTTTCCAAATCAGATTATAAAACCAGTGAAACATCCTCTGGTCTTTGCAGAGAAAAAAGACTTTAAGTTCACCTATGGCATATTAGGACCTTCTCCTTGTCAGCAAAAGAGGAAGAACATCTCTGTTACAGAAAACAAAGATGAACAACAGTCCCCAAATGCAGATTTTGCTCTAAACTCCAGATCTGGTGTAACACGTCGGAAAGGATTTCTTTTCTGCATTTGACACTGTTTGAAAATTCAAGAGCCCCTATTCTAATCTGTCCTTTTGTGCCCTCCATGTCCACTCACTCCACACATTTCTAAGGGTATAAATTACTGTGACAAGTGGTTTTATGTGTAATGCTCAAAGCGCAGGGCTGGCTTTCATTTAATACATATTAAATATATAAAGGTACTGAGGTACTGAACTCTTTACTTTAATAGCCATCAACATCACAATTGATACCTGTGTTGTGATGGTTTTTGTCTAGTTGCACAAAAAAAGGGCAAGGCTACACGTTATGAGTGCATCAAAACCAGAGAAAAAGTAAGGAAACACAAACTGACAAATCCCTGAACTGCGAGATTTAACTATCAAAAAAATCAGTTAAGCATTTCATTCTATTTTGCTCTATTTTTGAAGATACAAAGAAAGATATTATTTACCTGTACCCGCAAAGGTAACACTGTAAAGAACAATGTTCACTGGTCAGCTCAGAGTACTGTTCTGTATTATCTTTCAGGTTGAAATGTACTTTATAGGTTCAAATAAACCCATCTGAATAGTAAGATACTATATCGAGTGCATCTAAGCTTCATAGAATTAACCATTAGGAAAATTACAACACTTAAGAAACTGCTCACACCCCTGCCCACCTCCTCAGCACTTTTTTTCATTTATTTTTTAAATCCAATAAAAATAAAAAAGACTTAAAGCAGCATTAAGGGAAAACATTTAAAGATGCAAAGGTCAAGAAAATAAAAAGCTCTGGTTCCCAGAGCAATATTAACTTCAACAGACTGAACACATTCTGCAGCAAAAAAGCCCAGATTCAACCAGTTACAAAACACTCTGAAAAACAACAACAACAACAACAACAACAACAACAAAGAAAACCATTAAACCAAATGCCAGCCAATTTAAATATCTTTGTAGCTAAAATCATACACTAAGTTGTTCCTGATAACAGAGCACAACTCATAAATCATGCATTGTCTTACAGACAGGAAAGACAAGGGAGGCTGGAGCACCTCTCGTAGGAAGACAGGCTGAGAAAGCTGGGGCTGTTCAGCCTGGAGAAGAGAAACTGCTAGGAGACCTCAGAGCAGCCTTCCAGTATCTGAAGGGGGGCTACAGGGGTGCTGGAGAGGGACTCTTCATTAGGGACTGTAGTGGGAGGACAAGAGGTAATGGGTTCAAACTTAAACAGGGGAAGTTTAGATTGGACACGAGGAAGAATCTTTACTGTAAGGGTGGTGAGGTACTGTAATGGGTTGCCCAGGGAAGCTGTGAATGCTCCATCACTGGCAGTGTTCAAGGCCAGGTTGGACAGAGCCTTGAGTGATATGGTTTAGTGTGAGGTATCCCTGCCCATGGCAGGGGGGTTGGAACTAGATGATCTTCAGGTCCTTTCCAATCCCAACTAGTCTATGATTCTATGATTCTAAAGGAACTATCACTTGTGGAAGTCTAATGACTAAGTTCCTAATACTTACAAACACGTTCTCCAGTGACTGGGTTATCCTATTTATGGTTCTTCAAGACTAGTACTATGGACAGCTTCTAACTTCTTAAACAGTCACTAGATGTTTTGCTGAGATGCAAAAGCCAAACCTGCTCTCATACAGTGCAAAGTGAGTTAAGAACAGGTTTTAAACTAGAAGAGGAGCAATTCAGGCTAGATGTGAGAAAGAAATTTTTTACAATGTAGTAAAACACTCCTCAGCTGGATGGCTGCAGTGCTGCCCACTGTGGCGGTGATACAAGCCAAGTCACCCGCTTTCACATGGTTCTCACTCTTCAGAGGGGAAGCAGAGGTAGACATATGCTAAAACAAAAGAAAAATCCTTTTAGCAGTCACACATTTTCGTTCTCTCTTGACAACTTCCGTCTTGCTTCCCTTGCCCATTCATTCCAGACTGACATTTGGCTAAAGTAAATGGCTCAATCTAAGAACATTTACGCTCCTTACTTGCTTACTCACTATCCAACAAGAATATCAATAAATTGTGACCTACAAGTGCAAAACAGAATATTGATTTTACAAAATACTCCAGAGATTCAAAATGCAATGGAACCTGGGCCTGTTGGTTAGCTGCCCATAACAGAGGCCAGCACACACTTGAAAGGCCTCCATCTATATGGCATGGCTCTGTATTGCTCCTTTCCCTTTTCACCAGTAAATATCCATGCTGAATTTAAAGTTTCAGACAATAACACTTACATAAACAGAGAACCAAACACATGCCCCATTTTCCTCTCGAGCATGAGGAAAAGTAGTTCCCTGCTTCACAATGGTGACAGGCTGAGTGGTTATCTGGCAACTTCTCTGGAGTCCAAAGTAATAACTGGCTTAATCTTGTTTCCTTCCTTACTCCTTACTTCCTTACTGGCCAAGCCTGCCAGGTCTTCCCAAGTTCTGCTAAGCTAGCAGTCACTTTAGAAATACTGGATATCATTTAGAGGAAAAAGCTAAAATTTTAAGCTTCATTTTAAAGTATCTTATGTTTCTCTCAGGTCTGAAGCAGATTTTTCTCTCACAATGTTGATGACACTTTGAAAAATAGTAAGAAAAATGCTCCATTCTTTCATTTTTGATTCTCTAATTTCTGAGCCACCTCATCATCAGGAAAGCAAAACATTTGAAAGTCATCTGCTTGCAGAGAGCACTGCCAGGTATTCCCTTAGAGCTAATACTAATCCTGCTTCAGGGAATGGATCTTTCTGATCTCAAACCCTAAAAACACAGCCATGGAAGCATAGCATGTATCTCTAGATTAAGGGAACACAAAAAAAGTCAGAACTATGCATGACTTATATGACAATGAAGTTAACACCTTCAGTAAAACTATGGTATTTTACTTTCTCTCCAAACTCAAGTTTTACTCTTTTCCCTGATAAATCCTTTTGGTCTATGTTCTCTTCTTCTATTTCACCTGCTGAAGATCTTTGAATTAAAGAAATACTAAATAAGTATATTTCCAGAACTAGGCTTCATTACTGTAAGTTTGGCAAAGAGGTTTCTTTCTTTACCAAGAGATAAGCATTGAAAGACATTTCTTCTTCTTAAAGGCTTGAAAAACTGCAGCTGGCATGACCTGTGGCAACTGCAGAAGTCTGATCCACATCTATTTTACACCATGTGTGAACTAGCAAACTGATTTTAGTTTCTGTGGATTTGCTCCCAGTGCATGGCTATATAAACAAGAGAAGCAAGACCACAGTGACAGAGTGCTCCAGTTCAGGAAAAGGAGGCCTTGATCAGAGCTAAACACAACTCAGTCAATGAAGAAGGGAACACTAATATTTAGACGTCTTTTTTTCACAGAACTTCTGAAACATAAATCCATCAAATTGCCATTTACCAATTATTTACTGAAAAAAAAATGCACATATTACAAAAAACAGATTACTTTTAATTTGAATAATTAATGATCATGGATCAGACCAAGAATATCTTAATTAAATCAGTCTGCACATACTGTTTGAATCATGAGTTTGATAAGATATACTAGCTCTGGCTGGGATGCAGTTACTTTCCTTCATAACAGCGCATATGGTGGTGTGTTCTGGATTTGTGAATTTGTGACTAAAATCTAAACCAGCATTGATAACACACCAGTGTTTTTGCTATCACTGAGCACTGCTTGTGCAGCATCAAGGTTTTGTTCTGTTGGGTTTCTGATATTCCTTTTTCCCAGTCTGCCTTCCCAGGCAAGTAAGCTGGGAGTGAGAAAGAAGTTGGGAGGCAGAACACAGCCAGGACAGCTGACCTGAAGTTACTGGGGAAATATTCCATAACATATAATCAAATTCTCAGCAATAAAAGCTCAGGGAAAAGAGCTGGAAGAGGGAATATTTAGGGCTACACTATTTGCTTTCCCCAGGAACCATTATGGGTGATGAACCCTGCTTTCCAGGAACTGGTTAAACATCTGCCTGCCAATGGGAGGTAGTGAGCAAACTCCTTATTTTGATTTCCTTGTGCTTGCAGCTTTGCTTAAACTATTAAGCTGTTTTTATCACAATTTATCTCACTTTCATCCTTCTAATTCTCTCCCTCACCCCACTGGCGTTAGTGAGCAAGAAACTAGATAGGAGCTTAGCTTTCAGCCAGGGTCAACCCAATACATAAGAGAAAATAAACAAAATAAGTAGACCCTGGATGTATGTGCAGTGTGCAGTCAGACAAATGTGATTGTAGATCCCAGCTTTTACATTGGAAAGAGTCACCTAGAACAATCAAGTGGAAAATAACAGAACCTGTCCAGCCAAGCAGGAAGCAAAAAACAGACTCTCAGTGTCATTCATCAAATTCATCAAGTCTGATAAATGCTTAAGGAGATAATACCTGTTACCAGGAAACTCTAACCATTAAGAACATCAATTAGCAACAGACAGAAAACTGGAACTACATGAAGAGAATAGTGAAAACATCTCAAACACAGAGATAGGCTGCCCTGAACATTCACATACTGGCAAGGAAAAGGGGAAAACTCAGAGGGAATAGTGTAAGAACAAACTGTAACTATTGACAAAAACCCCTTCACTTGTGGACTGGAAGAAACCTTTTACAGAGAAAACCTATGACCACTGCTGAAGGGCCTTAGGAAATAAACTTTCTTCCCTGAGCACCAAATCGATTACTAAATTATCCACCCATAGTATATTGAGTATTTCTGCTGCCAAAATTCTGTTCTCTAATGAAAGGACACCTAACACTCTGGTACCAGAATCTTCCAGCAGAAATCAGACTGGCATCTCAGAAACTTCTTATTCTCTGCTTATTTTGTTGTTATAAATAAACAAAAATAAATAATAAAAAAACCCACAAACAAACCAAAACACCATATGCTGAGCACTCAGTAACTCGCATTTATGCATAGGCTGAGGTTCTTATGTATAGCTGATGCATGTGCATCATATTTATTCAGATACAAGCTACAAAAAGGATAGCACAGTGAGGGCAGGGACCCCATCTCACAGTGCTATGCAGAGAAAAACATTTATAATGACTTCTTCTGTCCCATTGATAAGGAAGTTCTCAGGCTTCTGAACTTCATCATTTCAATATCTAAATTGGCGAGGGGTGATGAAGGATCCCAAAAGGCAACTGGGATCACAGAAGGTATCCATCTTCACCCACAGGGGAAGAGGAAGAGTCTTGAAAAATGTTGCACTGTTTACTGAGAGCGGCAGATCCTAATGAATAAAAATGGAAAAAGCACTGGAAATAATTCTGCAATCCTCATATTGAAGCCTGTCTCTGATACAATGCACTGCATACAGTGAAGAAAGATATATAATGTGTATAATTTTGAATGCCTAGTGAAAAATTAATATTAGCTACCTAGGAGTTGCCCACTTCAGTGTCACTCTCTATGAGCTGTGCTACATCTAATTGCTCTAAAACAAATGAATAAAGACAGGCTCTTGAGTGTTCTGCAGCTTCTTCAGTAATTAATCCAGGCCTTTAATCACCAGCATTTGAAAGAGGAAATGGAGGTACAGGTAGGCATTGGGGATTTTTTCTTTTTCCCACAGCTTGCCTCATGCAGCTGAGTGTGATCAAGCCCATGTATGTACAGACAGCAAGCAGAACGGAACTGCTAAGCACCTACAAATACTGCTGAAATCAATAGGAACTGCAGGGACATTATGACTTTGAGAATCAGCTCATCCTTCTTCAGGAGCCTTAGGTAGAAAGCCGTACTCTGAAGCTGTGTAAGATTTCAGTACTGGTGGAGCTTTTTCTGTTTTACTTCCTTAGGACAAAATCAGGCTTATCGACAGGCCAAGTCCCAGGACAGGTGAGGAAGAAAGAAGAAAGCCTTTGTCTCAAGAAGTTGAGTAGAGCTCAAATGCGTTCCTCAACCAATTTGTGGACATGGACACCCACAAACAGAAGAGTTATTCTATGAGCAACACATCACTGGACACTGCAAATTAACAGGCCCAGCTGAGGTTCTCAATGAGAAAAATCTTTCTGTTACCTGCTTGCACACAACAGCCTAGCTGAGGGTAGAGTGTTTGGCGTTCAAGGACAGTGCAATGAATATATCCTATCGAGCATTTTAAAGCTTGTCTTTATTCCACCTTCTGTTAAGCACTGCCAGCAGAAGGGCATGACTGGTGCATAGTCGTCATAGCACAGCAGTCACAAGCATTTTCAAAGTCAAAGCTTGAAAGGTTCTGAAGAGAAAGGCAACAACAGGATAGACAGTTGAGACCATCATTTGCAAAAAATGTCCAATGAGGAAATTAAGAGTAACTGAAATGTCATAATACTCTATCTGACTTCATGTGTGCACCATGCACATTGAAAGATAGGAAATAAACACTCTCTTTATGTACTACAAAAAAAAAAATAGAGTTGTGTAGGAAACCTACAATACAAATACAGATAATAAGCACCATTTGAAGGACAAGAAAAATATCCAGTTCATACAAAAGGTTTCAGATTACGAACTCTGAAAAGATTCCCCCAACCCTCTATTAACTTTTAATCAGTATGTCCTGATGCAGGAAACTGTAGTCTTACACATTGCGTATTAGGCTATATGCAGGGGACAGTGCATTTGAAATTTTTGCCACTTTTAATTTTAACACATTAGAGCTTGAATATAAGAAATAAAACCCCTTATTTTTTATAAAGATAACCCATTTTCCCTCATCCATGCAATCTTGTTCCTCCTGCAGAGCATTTTAGGAAAAAAAAATATATAGAGAGAGAAAAGTCAATATAGAAATGAATATTACATCATTTCTTAAATTAAAAACCCAGACAGTTAAACCTACCACTCCTCTGCACTGGTGTCCTTGCCACATTGGTCCTTTGTCCCTGATTAACTTTGGTAATGTCCCCTATTTTTCTGCATCAGAATTGATAGATACAATCAATATGCAGAACAAATGCATTTAGAAGCACACACCAGAGTATTCTGGAGTAATGTATTAAAATCCTATGTGAAACACCTGACCAATTACTGTTAAATGCTGAATACTTAAATTTGCTCTCATTTCATGAGTGAAGATGGCTTTTTTCAGAAAAGTTGGTATTGGTTGTTTTTAGAGGAAAATATGAGCAGATCCCCAAAAGACGCTGCTGGAAACGTGACTTGTGTCAGGAAGCAGCAACAAATGCCTTTGCCTCAGCCTTTACCAAGGCCTACCATACCTCTGTGATTAGTGAAAGGGGTCATGGAGATCTATCAGCAGTGCATGAAGAGTGTGCAGAGAGCTGGACAACACCCTTGCAAGGCCCCTCTCTATCAAGCATAGAATGTTGTCTATGACAAAATTAGTAGATCTGTGGATGAGGGAGGGGCAGTGGATGTCATTTACCTTCTACTTCAGAATATGCTTCATTGTCTCAATATTCTTCTATGCAAGTTGTCATGTTATGATCTGGATTGGTAGGCAATTAGATGGGAAAAGCTGCTTGGATAATCAGTCTTGGAAGACAGTAAATAGCTTACATCATGCTGTATCTGGAGGCTAGTAACAAGTGAAGCACCACAGAGGTCTATCCTGGAATTTTTCCATTCTAATAAATTTTCCAATGATTAGGATTAAAATGGTTGTATGCACTTTCATCAGGTTTGCAGATGACATCAAATTAGGAGAAACAGCTGATATGCTGTCATGGGTTCAGCAGTAGCAGTTGTTTTTCTCCTTCTTAGTAGTTGGTGCAGCACTGTGTTTTTGACTTGTGGCCTGAGAACAGCGCTGATAACACCAATG
>JANRGW010017858.1:0-36435 GCA_024733675.1 Psilopsiagon aymara
TTGCTCCCACCCAGGTGTAGGACCTTGCACTTGGCATGGTCAAACTTCATCAGGTTGGCATCAGCCCACCTCACAAGTGTGTCAAGGTCCTTCTGGATGGCATTCCTTCTGTCCATCGTATCGACCAAACCACCCAGCTTGGTGTCATCGGCAAACTTGCTGAGGGCGCACTCAATCCCACTGACCACGTCACCAACAAAGATGTTGAACAAGAGCGGTCCCAACACCTATCCTTAAGGGGCACCACTTGTTACCGGCCTTCAGCTGGACATTGAGCCATTGAGCACATCTCCTTCTTTGTGTTTTACACAGAGAAAGCAAGTAAGAGAAATTGAAATCATTAGAAAGAGAAAGACAAGAAAAAGAGGCTTTTTCCCCCCACATTCCATCAAACACATAAAGAAAGGGAGACAGGTGCCTATCTACTCTAGTAGTACACATTGCAAGATGACTAAACACAGGAGTGCTGCTGGCAAGATGGTATCTAGACAAATTGCCCAACAGATGGTACAACCTATTAGTGAAGAAACTTCTGAAGGATAACACAGTACAGCAGGAAATGCAGGCCTTTTCATATTTCAACACAGGTGCTTTGCACGGATGCAGAGCTATCTCAAATATGTGCATCCAATTTTACTTCTCGAATATACCTCAAATTATAAGAAATGCCATCCTTTTTGTTCCAGAGGTGAAAAAGGCTGCCCAAGATGTGTTGCCTACACTTTTAGGAATATTTGACGTGAAAGAGATGTCGCATAACAAGCCTGTGTTGTAGATTATTAGAGAACATATAGCTAAGGGTTTGTCATGTTTGTGTTTTTGTTGTTTTCTTCAGAAGGGACAAATCTGCTTCCCTTTCTTATGAAAAAAAAAAAAAAAATACAATAGAAATTTAAGTTCTGTACAGGATTCTCAGCTGTAAACCCTCTTAGCCTGAGAAATTCCACTGAGATGAACAAAACTCTTTATTTCTGCCAGCTGAAACCACTTTCCAGTCAAAAATGAATAGCAAAATTTTGCTTATTCAATTGTTTCTCTCTTTTTTCTCACAAAAATGTCTAGATTATACCTATAAGAGCTGCCAGAATGTCAGTCTCTAATTAGCCTCATTCATTTCATACAGTAACTATAGGTACAAAGAGATCTAAGTAAGAGTTTCCTCCCTTTCTTATCTCCACTAACCACTGCATGTAAGCCATAGCCAAGAGTCTGAATTCACTGGGCCAAAAAAAGCATCACTGCTTTGTGAAAATGCATATTTACACTGTGAAATGAATGAAAGAATCTGCCAGCCCTGAGTACGCTAGTACTGCAGCCAGCCAAGCCTAACAATGCACAAACAAAAGTACCAAATACAAGAAATGCAGCCCAAGTCACAATGTAATATTATAATACAAGCAATAGCAGTCTGGCACAAAGTGTTTTATTGCTGTTGGCAAAGAGTTCTTTAAGTATGTGAGCTTGTTCATCCAAATGAGAAACAAAAATGGAGTGCATGAGAAATCATAGTTGCTTCATTTACTCTCTGGTTATATACTCAGAAAGCTAAAGATTGCTCTATTATTGATTCAAACAGTCTAATCTCAAATCTTTTCCTTAGGAAAGCAGTCATTACTCACCTAACTATTCTCACTGAAGCAAATTCTGTTCCAAGCAACATCCAAGTAGTATAAAGCAGAAGTTTTAAAAGTCTCTCTATCCCAGTTTTCTTCCACTGACTTCAGTGTTGCCTCTTATGAGCTTGACCTATGATTTGTATGTGTTTAATTTAAAGTGAGATATATATATATAAATCATGCAAACTCTGATTTTATATGTGTTTATGTAATGTATGTGTAATGAATATCTGCCAGCAAACTTATATTAACGATCATGAATGGCTCCGACTCTCCTCTCACTCACTGAAGTTTACAGCAGTGGCTCCACTAGGCTTGGTGCTCATCTAAGGTACCTCATCTGAGAGCTATTAAAGTATCACCAGATGAAACTCTAGCCCTTGCTTTCAGTGAGTATGAACCCAATCTCCATCAGCAGAGGTGAGGACATGAAGGACAAAACCCCCAAATTGGTACACCTGGAGTGAATGAAATGTTTCCCCGGTTCCTTTGCCATCTTATGCAATCAAGGTATTTAGTCTCTTGTCTGAGGTGCGCTTGGATTTCTCTGAGGAACAAAACATATTTGATCCTGTGGACAAATTCCAGCAGCAGTTTCTATACACAGATATATATATTCTTTTTTAACAGCAAGAGCATCAGAGAGAGCCTGAGAAGCGTAACAGTTTGCACTGGGGTTTTGCTACCATTTAAATGTTAATATATCCTCCTAAAATATAGACTCTTATGTTGTACATCTAAGCAAATATCACATTCTTAACCCAAAATCCATAGAAATCTATGGAAAAAAAATACACTATACTCAACTAATTGTGGATCTGTCATTCAATCCAAGCTAAAAAGAAACAACTTGGCAATCATACTCAGGTATGATTTGGTGCAAAAAAGAAAATAATTGGGTCTCTGGCCTTGCAGTATATGGATTCAAGGATACAGTTATCACCTCATTAGACTGAGTCGATAGCTTGAGGTTATAATTAGAAAATCTAAAATAAGGTTTTTTTAAACCCTACAATTAAGTTGGTCATTATGGCAGCATTTAACTTATAGGAAAGTATGTTCTGCTATCCTGTCTCCATCTCAGGGATTGCACCACTCTTCTTCACCTGCTTCCACATCTGGATTTCCAGCTTTCAAGCTTCAGTTACAGGGGTAATGGAAAGGAGCTGCACACCAGGTCTCATTCCAGCAAGAGGTGAAGATTCATTGGCCACATGTTGCTGAACCACATTTAGGCATAACTTGTTCTAAGAGCAAGATGAACAAACCAAACAGTATTTGCTGTCTCTGGTCACATTCAGTGATCCTTTTGGTGTAATTAAACATTTCAAGGAGCTATGTCCCTTGCAGGTGGCACCGCCTGATCTGGGTTTTTATTATGGCTCATCTGCAGGATGTCAGGATTCAGAAGTGTTCCTGCCCTTACTGAGTGCAGTAAAAGTAATGTGTAAGATCACCAGAGAAGAGTTCACTGTAAATTCAGACAGTAAAGGAGGGTGGCACTAATGCTTGCTTGAGCAAAACACAGATTCTGCTTCCATTCTCTCCTTCTACTTGCAGCCTGTCAGACCAATGCATTGGCTATCTGAGATTTACCAAAAACACAGATCCTCTCCTCCCAGTCAGCAAAGCTGTAAGTGGAATTTATGTAATCCATGCAGCCTAGTCACAATTTTAGAAAGCAAGAATAATAAAATAAACATAAACAAAGAACAAAATCAATAACAACAAAATCCAAAAAATCCTCAAGCAAACAAACAAAAGAAAAAGTCAAGAACTAAGCCTGTGGAAATAAGGGAGAGACAGGATTACTGCTTGTGAAAGCAGTTTGTGGGACATCCAACTGGAAATTAATCCAGGATTGTGGTTGATGTTTCATGACAGTTCTGACAGTAACGACAATTGTTCCTGTGTACCTTGACAGCTGAAGATGAGTGGCCAAAAAGGAAACATTTTCTAGGCTCAGTTCAGGAAGCACTGTTACTGAATTCATTTGAGAGACAAGTGACTAGGACCTAATTCAGTAATTTCAACGTGAGCTTCTTTAAGCATCCAACAAATTAATTCCCATATTTTCTTCCTGACTCCTAATATTCAAGGATGATCTTTGCAAGCCATCTGGCCAAATCATAATCCACTTTTGTCTGGTTTGACAGATCGATGAGTGAACATTGCACGACAAGAGGTATACAAACTCATAAACATGCTCAAAGGCATATTTTTTAATTTACTTGGAACAAAGCACAAAAATTTCTAAGCCAGTCTGAAACAATTTACTGTCATAGACCTCTATGTCTACAAGTTGGTAAACACCTTTATTATTATTCCTGGTATGTTTTACACTTTCCTTCAAACACATAAAAGACAAATCCAGACACTCACAGGAAGATGTAATGTCTGCTCCCAAATTTTAGTCAGATCCATTCTTTCATAGTCAGATCCATGCTTTTCAGAACTTTTTTTCCAGTTATTCTCTCATTTCTAGATGGCTTCTGTGGCCAAAGTACTCTTTGTAGTGCACATCATGCATAAAGAGTAGACATCAGCCTTGAGACATAAAACTAAGGTTCTGCTATGTATGGTCATTAAAGACACGACAGCCTCTTTACAACATGACATAAACCTAAGGCCTTGCCATTTGCAGTCAATAAAGAAGCACAGCTTGATGATGAAGAAAAGGCTGCCCTGGTAACTCATTAATTCTGAGCTGAATAATTGCATTGTTTCCATATAATATACTGTCTTTCTAGATACATTCCCCTTCATACATTCTTTTCTATGACACTGCTGATAGGTGTTATAGGAGCAGGTTGCCTGAGTGCACTGTTGTTAACTCTGTTAGACTTTCTGGGCTCAAGTCTGAAAAGGCAATTTGGGGTAAAGGTGGGAAAGAGAGATATTTATCAAAACATCGAATCACTGGGTAACAAGCAAGGCAAGTAGTTTAAACACTATTGACACTATGCATAAACTTCCATGTTCAGCCCTGAAAACAAACATCATGCCTTATCTGCACTTCATGCATTTTTGATTCACTGTGTATAGCACACCTCAGTGTAATACATAGGATGACTCAAATGATCTGCTTGTCACTGTGTCTAAACTTAAATGTCTGACACACTGTACCTCATCTCTGGCTGGCAAATTTACAGCTTTTCTGCAGAAGCATGAGAGTGAGGCGATGTTTAAGACAAGTCTGAGCTTCAAACACACAGGAAGTCAGAAATCTGATGGTAGATGTGCCCTAGCCCCAGAATTGGCAAGCTTCCCATGCACTGATGGCATAGGCATAATACAGATCCTCAAAGACAGCAATGGTTTCTTTCATTTCTCTCTCTACCAACAGCTATGGTAGGGGATTCCCACCAACTTAATCACCTGTGTTCACTCAAATGACGCTGAGACTTCCAGGAGGCAGGCAAAATGGTTTGGGATGCTGCATCTTCTGTTTGCCACAGATGACCTCCATCTCATTCTCTACACTGTTTAACAGCCAGGCAATGAAGTGTTTCCTAGGGCTTGGGTGCAATGTGCTTCAGGGTGACATAGTCATGGAAAGTTTAATCCAGCTGAAGCCATTACGATGTTGGTTAAAGGAAGCAACCCAAGAGATCAGTGAGTACAGCATTATACAGCCACTGCAGAGGGGAGCTGGACAATTTTTAAGAAAGACGTGTGGATGATCTGCTCCAAATGCTCCCAGGGCTCTGAAAATAATGTCTGCTATTAAAGTGAAACAACCCAAACATGAAGCAAAAATACCTCAGATTTTGCTAGAGATATTTCCAAGTTTATTTGTAGCTGAGTTCATTATGACAGGAATTTATTTTTCGCTCATCCCTGGAGGAAAAAAAGACGAGTGAATTTTTAGAGCTGCAGAAATTAATAAAAATGTCAAAGAAATTATACCTCAAATTCTGACAGAAGTATTTGTTCTCATGACTGCATTGTTAAAGAGCCATTGCCTTACACCTAAAAGGTGGCAGAGTTCCAGTGGCTCCAGAAGTTTAATAAAGTTTGTAATAGATGTATGATGGGAGGGATGTATGCATGCACCCACAGAAGACTATTTTTTTGTTGAAGGATTATTGGAACAAAGGTGACAGGATAATAATATGTCCATACAGATATGTATGCCAGCACAGATACATGTACGTGTCACAAACTGTTTTCATTAAGCCAATCTATCCTTTCCTGTGCAAAATTGGCCTTCTCTGTATTGCAGAGAGGTCGGGTGTGTTTCAGTCTACAGGGAGTCCAGAGGAAAAGATGTGTGGAGAAAGCTACAGCAAAAAATGTAAGAATTATTTAAAAATGCAAAGAGTTTGAAACATCTTCTTAATATTAATAATTGGAACTGCTACTTTGTCAATGCAAAGGTGAGATATAAAATATTAGAGCTATAAAACATATGAATTTTAAATAGACTGAAAAATTAACAGCTCATTTAATATATAATAATACTAAAAGAAACAGTTGCTCTTCTCCTCTGGGAGTGTATCATTGTCCAAAGTTATTGCCTTGTATAGACAATGCAGCCTACTACAAAAGCTCTGTCCTGGTGTTTTATGGTTAGGGAGTAACACTGCAGGGATTTCCAACAGAGAATCACTTGACTTGGGCACACACAGAAAGATGTTTCTTTAAAAACTTCTGAAAAGAAGTGGCACCTAATCTGCCTTTATCATTAATGTGCCCGCTACTCAGCATGAATGACTAACCCCCCCTGTAACCTAAAGGTCTACAGGAGAGTTAAGTAACTGCTGTAACACAAAGGATGGGTTGAGCCTTGTAGGAAATGAAAGCAAACTTATAAAATTACATTTAATCACTATCAGCTATTCTTCAGTGCCTGCCCCTGGGTTACATTTAGTCAGGAAATCACATCATCATGTTATTCACAGGAGTCTGAAAACATGAATAACTCTCGTCAGTGATCCTAATTATTCCTACAGGAACTAAAGGTCAGTTACTAAGTAGAAAGTGTTGATAAAAGAAGCATTAGTTTCTGGCAGAACACACTTTACTAGCATTCAGCAGATAATAGACAACTACTTACACTTCACTTTAATACTTTGGTATAAATAAAATCTTTTTCTTATATTAATAATAGGAATCACTCATTTCTATGAGTGATTTAATCCTGAGTTTAATCCTGAAGCTTCCTAGAGCGTTTTATGTATTCTTCTACTAGATTCAGAAATTACAAATCTGATCCAATGACCTCTAATGGATTTTTTTGCTGTGGTCACCAAATTAGTCCTTATAGCTGGAGTTAATAAATAAACCAGTGGCATATCTAGATCTCTGTAGAGGAATGCAGAATTCCTCACAAAGACTCTTACAGCAACATTATCCACTGGCAGAGGACAAAAAAAATAAAAAAAATGCCTTGCATTGAAGTTATCGATGGCATATATTTAAACCAGGCAAAACATTACTACAGCAGCTGTAAAGTACCCTTGGCAACTGTCTTTATAGGGAATGACCAAAGGACTTTTCCAGTCACAGCTGTTAACCCAGTGTTGTCCTTCATGAGGAAACACCACAGCCTTCTTAATACCATATCAAAGCTTCAGCCTTCTATTATCTTGGGTTCTGGGAGGGGTTCTTATCACAGTTAAGTAAGCAAATATCATTTATTCCTTGGCTGTTTCTCATAAGAAGGTTTAGTAGTTGAGGCACTGAAATTATAGTTGCTCTGCAATGTTATTTGTGAAATCAAGCCTGAGGTAATTTCATTATTGAAGGTTTTGCCCCATTCAAACAGAGAAGCTGGTTGTTAAACATTTGAAACAGAAATTATTATTGCAATACATTACATGGACTGTTCTGATTTTTTTTTTTTTTTTAATTTCTTTTCTTATATGAATATTTTCAGTGTAGATTCTCCTTCTAAAATATTCTGCATGTCTTAAACTTATGGAACAGGTCCTAGGAAGCATGTAGGAGCCTCAGGCTAGACACATTCAGGAAAATATGAAGAAAAGCTCCAATTATACTGCTGAGGCACCTCAGAAGTAAAAACGTTCTGTAGGCTCATAAACTTGAATCCTTAAGTACCCCTTTACATTTGCTATGTTTCATGAGCTGACCACCGAGGCACTCCAGGCTACCTGTAAACAAAACACTAAAAATCTTTGGTTTAAGACCCTTTGACATTTAAATGTGTTGGGTATTACCAGAGCATATCCAAACTTTGGGGCTGTTCTCAAGTAATCTTAAAACATTTGTGAAAGCCCTGGCCTCAGAAAGGGGACTGGTAGATTCTAAGACCTGTCAGTCTGAAACAGATTAGGAATGCTGACTTTATCATCAACTAAAAAAATCCCAGTCACTGTGGTATGGTGTTTCAGAGTGTTGTTAAAGTCCTTCCTGCAAGCAGCAATGAAAGATTTGGGTATCCATCAAGGTAGACACAACAGGTACCAGATCCCTAATCTAGTTACTGAGGTGCTCAGCTGATAAAATGGTCATCCTTCTCCCTTGCCTAACTTTACTTTACTTAACATCAATATTGCAAGTAAGGTGTGTGTGTGACCACTGGAAAATGTGGAAATCAAAGTCCCATAAGGAAAAGTAGCTGGATTAAGCAAACTATGAGAAGGGTAAACAGGAGCTTTAAGTGCTTTATAAATAGGACTCATCTTCCCACATATACCTTTTCCTGCTCTTGTTTTTAAATAGATTAGCAGTCCTTCTTTAATGTAAGATCTCTTCTCAGTCTGCTGGGTGTTCCTCTCACAGGGTCTTCCAGTAAAAATAGCCAGATGGAGTACCGCTGACTTTAGGTTTTGCCACAGCTGCTAAGACAAGTACTCTGAAACCACTAATGCTGCTCAGTTCGGCTCAACAAAATAATCATACCATAGGTAAGTATTCATCATATTAAAAGTGCTTTCATTAAAATGCTTTTATAAGTCATCAAAACCCTGGGTTTAGATCTTTTTCTTCCACAGAAAACAGTCAACAGACAAATAGTCTGCAAGAATTCCCTGGCTACACACTTTAGCACACAGTCATTAATGTGGCACAGGCCATAACCCTATTTAAATAAAATGTAATATATTCATCCCATTAAATACCCAGTCAGGGGAAAATAATTTAAGAACATTGACCGTTAAAATAAGGATAAACTTAAGGGGGGGTTTAGAGACTTTCTCTTAATGGATATGCTGTTATCCCTCATTTCAAAAACTTAAGATATTATATGGGATCTATTCATTGATTTGAAAAGAAGAGGAAGTGCGTTAGTTTTTGAAGAAAGTTTAAAATTAAACAAAACCTGTGGTTTCAGAAAGATCTTATAATCCAATTTACTGCAACCTTGTACAGCAACTGCAAAAGAGATATTGGTAGACTCAGATGGTTCAGCTTTCTGTTCATCTTCCTGATTAGGATAACACATAAAAACTAAGGAACTTGGATGAACACATCAGCGGGTATGAATCAGTATCATACCTTAGGGCAATGGCAAGCATGGCCATGTTTCCTCAGTATTACTCCTGTAGATGTAGGCTTTGGGCCTGTGACTGATCTAAATTGGCAGACAAAAGAAGATATAGGGAGGACTGAATTGTGTGATGAATTTAGGTTTCTCCTTAGTGACCAGGATTTTTTCTGCTTTTTTCAAGCTGAGAAACATTCCTGCATATCTGCATATTTTTCCTTTCTTTTCCATCTGCCGCTGTATTGAAAGCAGTTTGCCAGGGATTGGTTCTGGTGCTATGCAGCCCTGTGAATTCAGAGACATTTAATAGATATTTGAGTCTGAGATAGAGTGTTCATGCAAGAGAGCGCCAAACTGTGAGTTTCTATACTGAACAGCACCACACCATTGCTCCTGCATGAGAAAGCCATATTGCCGATGGCTGTCACAGCTCAGATGAGCCCCTCGTGAGATAGTTTCTATTTGTTGTGGAAGGCAGGCAGGCCCAGAAGACTGTGAGAGCCAAGCTGCAAGCAACTGCTTGAGCCACTGATAGCCTGGACAGTACTAAGTTGCCATGAGAGGTGACAGTGTGCATCTGCTTTTGCTGTGAAACAACAGCTTTGATTGAGCTAGAAACTCATCAAGAAATAAAGCCTCAATCCAGAACATGCCTTTTGACATTCCCATGGAGGCATATGGAAGTTCAGAACTTCTAATGAATCTGAATTCACCAAACTCACTTGTGAGGGGCTATGGAGGTGTTAGCAGTGAGGACACCATCCTGCCTGAACACATTCTATCTCCTGTCACAGCTTTTATTTGGCACAGAACATTGCATATGAGTAGCACAGTCAAAGCCATCTTTATAAAAGTAAAAGCTAGAATTGTCTGTAAAGGGCAGTTCCTATGGGTCAGTATGGACCTGCTGGTCCAGCTGGACTGGTTCAGCTGGAGAACCTGGATAAAAACATATGACTAAGGTGCAGAAGAATCAAGAGAAAGATTGATTCCAAGGGAAAAGAAATGTAAATAAGGAGCCTACAACTAGATGAAGGAAACAAGCTTGCTGATCATGAGGACTTCATCTGGAAGCCATAGAGAGAACAAGGGGTGAAGTTCTGTACATCTCTTTAAAATAGCATTCAGAATAATGCTCAACATAATCTGCAACATAATCTCCTTTATTGCTCCAGTAAAAAGTTGGAATTTGCGTATACATGCTGAACGTACATGGAAACAGGCAGGAAAAATAAACATAAATTAATAATTACATGGTGCAATATACATGACAAAGTACTCAGAGGCTCATTAAGAATAGAACATGGGCAAAATAAACTATAGTAAAACCCAAATAAAATGGACCTGGAGTGGTTTTGTAATGTAATATTAAGAGAGATGGTTAAACAAACATGTGACAAAGAAATAGTAAATACATGCATTCAACTACTGTGGAATTTAGGACTGGCTTCTCTGGCCCAGAAATCACAATTTCACATAGTTATCTTTTTTAGGAGCAGCTAATGCCAAGTCACTGGTGAAATTTTTTCTTTAGTAACTAAATATTGCCCTGGAAAAGCTGGTGGTTGCAAATCACTCGGCAAAAAAAAATGTTTCTTCTCCTTTGCAAGTGACGCAAATCAACATTTTTTTCTTATTAACTATAAAGGCATTTGTTACTGCCAGAAAGATGAGACTGAACACAAGTGGTGCATATGTATTAGCTGCAGAACTGAAAGGAAGAGAAAACACATAACTTAGACCTTAAAAGACAATTTTTACTATTTTTACAACAAATGAGCACATTTACTGTAATCTGACCAAATATACTCTCTTTTGAAAACTCATACAGACACATACTAGCATACCTCCATAGTAGAAGCATTGCTTAGCCCGCGTGTCACACAGGATCCATCATCCTCTTACTGCTGCCAGAAAGTACAGTTTCACACCAAGCAGATATGCACCTCCTGCAGCTCCCACCTACCACATCTCTTCACTATTAAACATCACCAATATTGATATATTTGTTTAGATTTTGCAAGCCTTTATGCACTGAGGGTGGCATTCAGAGGATCCTTGCAACCCCTGTCTGCCAGGACTCCTCTCACAGCTCGCGTTCAGTGTGTGCTAAGGGAAGCAACATACAAGCAAAGCCTGTCAGCACGCATCTTCCATTGCACCTTACTATAATGGGACAGCAAATATGGAGCATGTATTTTCCATTTTGCTTCTGTCTTTTATTGTAATCTGGAGAAATCAAAATATTGTTCTCAAAAATGAGAACAAAGAATTAAAGTATTTCTCTGCACTTACTACTCATGTGATTCAGTGTCTGTGTGCATTATGCTGAGCTCCCAGGTATGGGTACACATCTCAACTGCATCTCCTGTCCATGATATGATGAAACCTAGCGCATGCTGTTGCCTCTCAACCACATGCCAACTGTTGTGTTAGCAAAGCCTCCTGTTATTCCAGGAATTTACAGCCTGCCAATAAGCATTTTAGGTTTAAGAGTTCAAAGACCTAGGACAGAAGATGGCAATGGAGAGCAGCATGAATTTCTATGCTTAAATGATGATGGGAACAGTTGAATAAAAACATTAGGGTATGATACTGCTTTCCACAGAAGTCACTGTAAAACTGCCAACCATTTCACTGTGACAAAGTTCAGCTTCAGGTCTAAATTAATTTCTGCTTCAGTGTTTGGAAGTCTCTTTTTTCATTACAAATCTCTGCACAAGAAATACAAGCTATATTTGGCTTAAAATTCAAGGGGCATATTATTGCTAAACAATGCAGCCAATCTGAATTGAGGTTTGTTAAGTTTTATTAAATCAAGAAGAGGAAGGTAAGCCATGAAGTTTATAAATCAGCTTCTAAGAATGATTACAAATTGGTTTTGCAATTGTTTGGGTTATTTTATTTTTAGCCACGTTTTAAAAGTGCTATTCTCAGTGTGAACACATGTCTCCCATGAACATGAGCTGAACCCATGACATCTACAGTCATGAGAAAAGACTTAATGATGGAGAAAGTTTGTTCCGTAGCTGCATTACTCCATAAGCTGAAGTAGGGCCAAAGAAGCTAGCATAGCCTGTGATATATTCATATTACATCATATACTAAGCACACGCTAGCTACTAGGTAGTGTAGAAGGTTCAGTATAAAGTAGCTAGATTGAATTTTAGGCCAGGGCTGCTTTGACTGAAAGTGACTAAATTTCAGCCATCTACTGGCCATTTAATGTATAAACAAACAGTGGTTTTATTCCTGTTTTTACAAACTGCTACACCTGCTTAAAAAAACAACAAAGAAAAAGACTGTATTATATGGATTATTTAAATAACTCTTAAGAGCTAGCTAATATAAAAATCCATTATCAAAACAAGTTCACCAAAAATAGATAGAACATTTTAGCGAGAAAGATCTGTAAAGTTACCAATATTTCTTTTCTCTCAAGCAAACTAGAATATACCTAATAAAACTGCTGGTGCCTTTTCAGGATTAGATTAAACAAAAATTATACATTTGGATTCTGTGGAAAAGAAACTGGTATAAAATCACAAGTGTAAAACCTAGCAGGGAAGTTTTGCTTTTCAGATACACCAAACATAAAACACAATACACATTACTAAAATGTTTATCAACCATTCATATAAGAAAATAAAGTGAGCAATGATTTATATATGTGAGACCTGCACAAGAGCAACACTGGCTCCTTAGAGTCAGACATCAGACTGGCACACAAGGAAGCACAGTATCAGATGAGCAGGTACATGTATGCATGACCACCCTGCGTTGTGGACTACAGTAACCTGGTCATTTGTGGATCAGTTCACAGACTAGTTTGACGAACAGTGTTTGTTAAATTTCCATCATATTAAGATGAGTACTGAAAACTTCATGATTTGGCCCTGTGTGATTCAGAATATCTTCAGAGAGAAAATACTACCAATGCAGATAAATGCAAACCTCTGAGTGTCAGATTATAGAAAGTGATAAATATATCCACAGATCCTGTCATGCTTATAAGACTGTGAATACTGTGGGATTTGCTCAGGCAAAACATGGAATTTAATGAACAGAGTAGTATCAAAGTCTTAGGTGTTAAAAACTCGACCAGTTACTAGTATCCTGCTACTTTGACATGAAGGCTTAGAAACAAAATACTTAATATAAGGCCATTTTTCACTTTTGCATCTGAATTTCCTGTCTTCCTTCTTTCTCTCTTTGTAATAGATCTTGTGTGATCACCCTTCTGCAAGTGAATCCATGTGTATTCCTGGCAAAATTTAATATAGGAGAGCTACCATAATTTCATGCCTCTTCAAACACACAGTGAGAGCAATCAAGGGAAAAAGAAATTAAAAACTAATTCTGCTATTTATTCTCCTCATTTATTTTATCAGCCATCCCACTGTCACACTGAATAATAATCATCAGGACTTGATACACACACTTAGCATGGGGCAGACATCTTTGCCGGATTCCAGAGAAAACTGCAAACCCAAAGCAAATACTGAAGCAAAGACTGGATTAATTATGTCAAATACGATGCCAGTATTAATATTTCTGTTCACTCAGCTATCCAGGCAGGCCAAGTATGAAACAAGTTTACCTAGCTAATCGTGTTAACATACAGGAAAAGAGAGGTTTCAGAGCAGTTGACTACCACAGACAGCTTCTGGTATGAGGAAGGTAAAGTAGACAGCATGTCTACAATAAGGTATGAGACTACAGCAGAAGCATTGTGACAGACTACAGATAATTATTGCTTATAATGTCTGGCTGTAATTATACTATCCTGTACCATTTCACATTTAGTCACTTAGTGTTGGAATGAAGAGGCTATGATGATTATTTAGAGGAATCCCATTTAAGCCTCAGTCACTGTGGGGTTGATTGGGAATGCATCAGACAAAATGCAAGATCAAAGTAAAACCATCATTTAGTTTAGATTTGAGATTCATTCTTGCTGAGGAAACCGCCCAAGCAATTTTAGCCTTAAAGAATCTTAAAAGCCTGAAGGGTTACATTTGGTTTGCCTTTTTATTAAATCAGTTATGAAAAGGGTGAATTCAGGGTGGGTTAGAAATGACTACAGAAACTTGGGTGTTGAGTGGTGCCTGGATGTGCATTTAAGCCTTAGCTGTAATTTGTATGAAGCACATCTTTAAGAAAGACAATTGCCTTCCTGCACTTCATGCAAAAGCAGCACAGTTGGCTCCAAAAAGATCATTTAGTTCAGCACAACAGCAGAACTGCAAGTGGACAAAGCAGAATGGAATAAAATGTCCCCATCCCTACAGGGCTAGGATTACAAAGGTCCCTTAAGATACAAAAAGGCATCTGCTGAGACTTCTGTAAGTGCTTAGTTTCTCTAACTCCTTTTAAAATGAAAATTATACAATAAGAAGCTCTTGAAAACCTCTCTAGATATCTTGCTGCCCTTATGTCACTGTCTAACCACCTTCACAAACCCTTCTCTTACAAACTTTGTTCCTATAAAGGGGCATGATTTTGTGCTGTACCTTTGTATGATTTTCTGTTCAGAAACACCTTTTAGGAAACTGACTTAGGCCAGAGACTGTCTGAAGTGAATTTCTTCTCTGCACCAAAAGGGAGCAGATTATTATTTACTGCGCCTCTGAGTGCCATATTTCCTTGAACAGTTCTACAAAAGCACACCTGTATATGTGATTTAGGAGCTTTGTTTTCATCAGATGCCAAGGCTGACTCAGAATGAAATACCAAGAAGAAACAGCTTGATCTAGTGAAGCTCCAGACATCAGAGACATACCTTATTTCCTGACACTTCAGCCATCGGCTCTTCAGCATCGTCTTGGAAAGCTGACAAGAAAGAGAGACCAATGAGACCAGTAGCTCTTTACCTGTCAGGATTTCTATGCACGGAGTTAAGAGGGTTTCTGTGTATTAGAGCATGCCCCATATACCCCCAGCAGCAGCAATCCCTTTCTTACTGCGAATTTTGCATATAATCAGTATATAAATATTACATTTTTTACCATTATCTCTCCCACTTCTACTCCAGGCGAGTCAAGGAGGAGCTGGGTCCTGGCTAGATCTACCTACCTCTGCCCAATTGCTACCCATTTCAGTGTAGCCAAGGCACTTACAGGAACCTGCTGGTGCCTGTTCACTCAGATTCAGCAGATCAAAAAAGCTAGAATTTCATTGCTGTTTGTGCTTCCATTTCCTCCTGGAAACCAGTCTCTGTGCTATCAGATTTTTTTCATCCTTTTCTTTTGGTTCCAGAAATCTCTTTCCCACATCCCTCCCCATCCTTTTTCTCCTCCACGCAGCCCAAACACACAGGTTGTCTATATCCCCCATGAAGTGCAACTTACAACATCTGACTTTGGAGTATCAGACAAAGGACCACAGGAAGAGCTCTGGAGGACACTTAGCTGCCTAACAACTCAGAAAAGCTGCTAGAACTCATTCAAAAGCACCAAAGCATCCTGGCTGCTACTGCTCTTACTGCTATTACTTCCAAAGCATTCATTGCTTTAAAAAACCTCACTAGCTGTCTGCCTCATGCAAGACACATAAATACTTTCCTCCAAACATGGCCCCAAATAAGCTTATATGGAATAAAAATTCCCACTGCAGACAAAGGGTCTATGCAGGTATAGTGACAAACAAACATTATTAACACAATTAATAATGTCTTAAATACACTTCAAACATTTCACACAGCAACAGACTGATCTTTAAAGGAAATATGCCTTTCCCCCTGGATATAGTTTTCTCCAAGCAGAGGGAAAGAATTATGCTGTCCTGAAAGAGAGTTATAAATTTTACTATTGGGCTAAATACAATGTGTGAATAAATCTGGCAACAGGACATGTTGTTAAACAGATAAATGTCCAGGATTTTAACCCTGCCATATATCAAAAGGACCTTCTCATACACTCCTCATCCTGACAGCTGTGAGCATTTTTAATGGTGAAAGAAAATTCATGTTTTTGATTGAAAAATACCTGTAGAAAACAAAACAACAAAACTCTCCTAGCTGAAAGAATACTGTCCTTCATAGCTCAATGTGAGTGAGCAGTAGTCTGTTGAGTTTCCCAGCCTTACAGAGGTTCATGGCCATGCACAAGTTTCTTCCAAAGCACACATTTTGTTCTCCAATAAAAAACTGCAGAAAAATGCGAAGTGAAAGGCCTTTAGCTCTCTCTGGACCACTACTAGGGAAATCCACTTCCCAGTTTCATGCTTCAGTTTCCATATCATGAACTTCCCAATTATTTCAGATTATATTCTTGCTAATACAGTCATTCTTTTCATCCTTTGCTTACAAGGACAGATCCCATTAGCTAATGGTTACTATCTGTGGATTTCCCAGTAGCTAGCACTACATATCCAGGGGTGAAATGAAATCCTGTCCCATGGGCTCATGGTCTATCTACAAGACATGTCGTAATGCACATTCATGCCAACTGCCGTGACCTACAGCCTAGAGCCCAGACTTTCTTCTTATCACTTTCCAGCAATGAAGTCTTTCCTGGACATCAGTCCACACTCATATTTCCCCATGTTACTTGATAAATTATATGTAAGAGTGAGGAAAAAGTCAACATGATCCATACGTTAGTGAGTATATACAGCATTGCCTGTTCACCACTGTAGCCATATAAATTTCTTTAGTTTATAGATATTACTAAGTTAAATCAAGTTTAATATCACAGGAACCTGTCATGTCACTTATCCAGAAAACACCATTCACAATTTAAAGCCCTATAAAAATGATAATAAGAAGAGAAATTATATTTCCCATTTGCTGCCACCATTGAAATGAATCTCATTTTTAAGTACTTATATGGTCCTCAAACCCTCTTGCCTATTGCCTGAGGCACTCATTCTCTCCAAGAAAAATCGCTATTAATCCTTGTTTATGCCAAGTCCTTGTAGTACAACAGTGAGTCCAGAAAAAGGTGCCATTTAATAATAAAGTTTAAGGTTATTGCAGTCAGAATCACTGTGGGCAAGCACAAATCACTTGGGGGCTTTGTGTTAGAACGCTCAGAAAAATATTTTACAATAAAAAAGAAATCCCCAAATATTATCAGAGAGGATACAAAAGCAGAGAAATATGGTCAGAATTTGATTACATGTTTTGGAGATTCTAGTTATCAAGCTTCGAATCTTTACAGTTCATAGATTGGTACATATTTAACAGATCTTGAATTAATCTGATGGGTTTAGCATTTTGAAAATTATATCTTGAAGGAAGATATTTACCTCATGAGAGAGATTTTGTAGTGTTTTGTGTGGACTGCGACTGTCCTGTGTAAGGAATCACTCTTCTATGTCAGGAATTTCCATTGTCCTGAAACACTGAGTCCTAGAATCCAATCAAGCAGTGGGTAGAATCTCTCCTCCTCTGAATGGGAAGGTCTTGTGTTGAACAGGTACTCATTTACAGAGACAGAACAAGAAGAGATGGTCATGGCAAAGACCTGTCCTAAACATATCAGTGAGGAAAATTGTGGCAAAAAGAAAATCGTAGTCTTAAAATGGTAGGAAGATCTCTGCAAGAATTTGGTGTTAATGTTGGAGTGTTTTTTTCCCCCTTCCTTCTTTTCTCTCTCCCTTTCTTTTTTCCCACTTTCCTTCATTTCTCCTTCTTTCTTTCCTTCCTGCCTTCCTCCTTTCCCTATGTGTGTGTGTCTGCATACTAAAATTCTCAGTAGAAAAAAAGTCCAGAATAATTTGAGATTTCAGACCAAATTTCCCCAATGCTTCTGGCTTAAAAGTAGAATAAAAACCTGAAGTGGTGAGCCTTTTACAGAACACCATCCCTGGAGCGTTACTTAACAGCATTTCCTCAGAAACGGGGGAATAGTTCACATTCCTCCTCTTCTCAGGCAATATGAATACACCAACAGCTTAAAAAATTATTTAATCTACATAAAACAGGAAATTCTGTGTGGGATGTTCACTTCTGATGAAGCTGAATAATTCTGCATAACAAAAATATTCACTTTTGAGGGGAGACAGGCAGAAAGACTAATTGTAGTAAAGCTTGTTACTTAGGGAATATATGAAGAATATCAAACTTCCAATTCATATCTCTCAGAAGAATTAGAGGTTTCCTAAAGGTGAAACAACACATGACATTCCTACTCTTGAATGCCACTGAAGTTCGCACTTCCTGAAAGGCAGACAACTGCATTTCAGATCAGTGTTCTGAATAGCAAAATCAATTGGTGCTTGGATTTTTTTGTACGTCACATAGTGAATAACACTCTTGTATTTCCTTTTATTTCATGTATTTTATATAAATTACAACAGCAAAACTGAGAGCAGATGCATTCCCAAATGCCCTATGTTCTATTCAGCTCACAAAAAGAAGCAGACCCTCAAAACAGCCAACATGCAAATAGTTAATGACTGATGGCTAAAAAAAGTGAGCACAAAGAATAGGCATGATTGAAACGTTGCCCTTTTCTGGAGCCTGGAAATCTCAGCACAGGTCTACATCTGTAGTTGGAGTCAGCCTTAGCACTATATTCTGGTCAAGTACATAAAGCATTTCCACAAACCATTTGCCCAAGAAGTTTCTCATCTTGGGCCCCAGAAGCCCTGATGTAAGTCGATGACTTTATCAAACATGTCTTGCCAAAAAGTGCCATATATATCATAAAATATGGGCTATCACATCCTCCCCCTATACAGTGCACAAGAAGCATGCAGGATGAGGATTTCCCACACTTCTTGTTGGCCCATATCTGCCCATTACAAGCCATGTCCATGAGAACTCATATATTCCCACATGACCATGGTGATTCCAGACACAGCAAGCCGCTGTTTAAGATATCTGTCATACAACTTGATACAAGGCGAACATGTCTGAGCTCATGAAAAAAAGGGAAGAGAAAAAGTACTTTGCATGTCCCAGCCCCAGCTCTTCTGAAGTACATATCCAACCCAGTCCAGCAGATCAAGCTGTTGGAAAGACAGCTATTAAAAAATCCCAGAGTCCCTGAGTCTGTTATTAGGATGTTGCCCCTTTTCTTATATAGCCTACAGTCACAGAGAATGTTGGAAAGAGGTTGATTTCTCTGACTCCCCTGAAGGACCCACACATCATGGGGGAACCTGCTGTGTAATAAGGAAGAAGTATGTGAAGGCTTCGACACCTTGTTGAGAGACTTCCATTATGGAGCCCAATATTAGCATAGAACAATCCTAGATATCAGACTACATAACTTGTCCTTTTCATTTTCAATCATTTGGTGTAAATTAGGTTGGCATTCTTGACATACAGCAAATGTGAATGTCAGTCACTCCCTGTGAAGTGGAGCTTTAGCTCAAGCTGCTATAGTGCAAGTTAAAAGCTCTTTCCTAATGGCCTCCAATGTTGTCTGAAGACTGGATACAGGGGAGAATTTTCTAGTGCACTGCAAGAACAGTGTTTGAGACAGGAGAATTTATCCAGATACTCAGGACTGCCATGGCTGCGTCCTCAAAGGCAAAATCTGTGTGCCCTGTGAGAGGATGTATGAACCTCAAAACAGCAGATTTGGACGGAGGGGTGGGAAGGTGTGACAATCTCTTTATTTTCTTCTTTTCTGGTCCCTCAGTGCCTTTTTGCAATGGAGGGAAGTTCACAGCTGCATCACCTAAATACAGGAATTTTCAGGGCCAAATAGCTAGGCCAGCTGTGGTAAATTAGTTAATTCCTCTGGCTCATTATATCAGAGACATGGTCTGACAAGCTGAGACTTGCTGCTGTTACAAATGTACAGCCTGGGAGGGAAAAATTATGGATGTGAAGGTTTGGACCTTTTCTTCTTCAAGTTGGTTTAATTAGAAAACCAGACTCCAGGAGGCTTTGTACTGTGAAAGTCCAATTGTTAAAGAGGATTGGGGGTGGAATACTCACATTGGCCCGTCAAGCTACCGAGCTGTCCATCCCATGTATCTTGGTTTGTGGCCTTTGTCCAAAAGTGGCTCTTATCCTCTGGGCCCACAAAGGGTAGAGAGAAGAGACATTTATTCCACAAGCACAAAGAAACACTTTGAAGGTATAGTCCTTTGTTCACCTTCAAACACTCTTTCTGGTGTCAGTTAAGGAGTATTGAAATTTGTCTGCATTGGTTGCTTTACAAAAAAAAATTACACAGGTGTCTGAGAGACAGAGGAAGCCCTTTTCCCACACTTCTGCAATAGTTTAGTTTATGTTGCAGGAAGTCAGTGGCAAACAGTAGGAACTTGCCCCAACTGGGAGAGGTTAGGTGCAAAAATGGTCATGGTTCCAGCCCAACCTGGAGGAGTTCCTCATGTTCCTACTGGTGCATGTGTTGTTGCACTAGCTATGGATGCCTGAGCTTTAAAATTCATGTATCTCATCTCTTCAGTGGTGAAATGGCCACAAGAGCATTTTTCAGCTTTATTCAGTATAAAAAGGTGAGGGACTGTGAGGCATTCTGGGAAAGATCTAAGAAAACATATGGGTGCTTGGAACAGTTCAGCACAATACATATTTCACTCCAACGCAGAAATGGAAATCTCTGCATGCCAACAAACTACCTAAATGCCAGAGGTATCTAAACTTGCTCCATGACGCATGGGATAGAGTTGATGCTTCCAGAAAATAGCAAACCTTGTGCATGTGCATGTGCAATTCCTGTTAATGCTTTTGAAACCTTTCAGACCTTGCATGGGCACAGAGCAAAGCATGCACAGACAGCTTGATGCTTCACAGAGACGGCAAACTCTGATACAACGATCAGAAAACAACCAAGCACAAGTAACGACAGACTCTTTATGGGACCAGTGTGAGCATAGGTAAGCATTCACTCATCCAATGTCATGAATATTGCCATACACGAATTTTTGGGCACAGTGCTAATTGTATTTCCTTGGCTTGTTGTTAGTACTGTAGTGACTTATGCCCTTGGAAGCACTGCTGGAGGTTTTGCTGGTATTTCAAAACTTGCAGGATGTTAAAAATTAATTACTATTTTGAGCAATCTCAGATTAACAGACTACTTTGGAAAAGGCTGGGGAGAGGGAGGGAAGAATCCAGCTGAGAGAAAATTGAAATACTAGCAGGCAAGAGGAGAAGAAACACTGTAGACACAGACATCACATTCTCCTCAAAGTTCCACAGAAGGTAGAATTAATCGAAAACGCAAGTTTTGCTATTAAATAGGAGAGAAAAAAAAATTGATCTATTTACAATTTTTTTTGTTTTGTTCAAATCCCCAAAGGACTTAGGAGGCAGATGTGCGGGATGGGGAGTGCATGAGGGAGGAGAAAACATCAAACTAGGTTGGCATCTCTCCAAGAGTAGTTAGAGATGTTCACAAATCCTCCAGGGCCATAAAATTTGCCCAATTTTAATGATAACACAGTCACAGTAGCTCAATTAGCCTTATTATAGGCAATGATTTATCTGCCTTAGGATTTTACTCATGAGTGAATGACTTTGTCCTGGGAAATAGATGTGTTTTAAACATTGCTGTCACTCAGGTCTTGTATCAGCAGTCTGCATTGTTGTGAATAGTTTTGCAAGGACTATTCAGGAATAAAGCTTCTCCCAGGCACTAACACAGTTCCTATAGTGGTATGACTGAGCTGAAAGGGAAAGAAAATATGAAGGAAGGAGTAAGTTTGACTTTTCCATGGAAGATAGATAAAACAGGATGAAGACAGGAGTTAAAAGCAGTAGGCAAAGCAAGCTCTGTTCTGATTCTGCACAAACACTTTTAATCTAAGCTATTGCTCTGAATGTAACAACACTGCTGTGTTTTGGGAGTCTTTCTAAGGCTTCTCTCAAGAATATAGATGGTGGGACCTTTCTTGTTTGGAAACCTACACCATTAACCAGTAGCTCTACATGTGAGCACACAAGGATGCGCAGGGGTGTCTGATGTAGCAGTGTGTAGGAATAGGGGGTATATCAGGAAACACATGAACAACGTCCATGAACAGTCATGTGGGCAATCTTTGAATCAAGATTTATCAGTGCCATGACTGATCATGTGCTTCAGAGACCTCTTTTAAGCAGTATTTTGAGGGAAATCTTTACAGTTTATTCTTATAATGTACACTGCCTAGAATAACAATTCAATCAGGAGCTAAGCTTCTCTTTAACAATACAATAGAAGGGTTTGGAGTGAACTGATGCCCAAGGAATATTCCAATATTGGTTTAATTGACATAATTCTTAAAAACACTTTAAAAAGTGTTTCTAAAGTATTTTCAGAAGCTTTGCTATAACTCACCTCTAGTTCAGATGCTTTGCTAATACACATTTAAGCTTAATGGTCTGTATTTTGTGAAAAATTGTGCAAAGAGAAGCTCTCAGTAAAAAAAAGTGCCATGGCTTTTCCATCCTGATACTCCCGAGTCAAGGATTTAGAGGCAGCCAGGAATTTTGCCACATCCAATTAGTATACCCTGAACAGGATGGGCTCATTGACCTTTCACCCTTCTTGGTCCCAGCCCAGAAGGTAAACAGTCACTGTCCTGATTTTAACATGTTGTAGCTAATCTTTAAGTGAGTGATGAATCAAACTTTGGCCTACCCTCCTAAGAGACATCCCATGTACCTGGGTGCCAAGCCCATGGTAATAAAGACAGGTCAGGCTTTGATGGGTTTTGAAGAAGTCTGGATATTGAATAACTGCCAGTGCACAATGCAGACCAAGGATTCATGCATGGCACCCACCTTGGGAGGGCTTGAATGCATTGTTAACACCAATACAGCCAGCCTGCTGGAGATGCCCCAGCTTCCCTGGGGAACATCAGTTTTAGATCAGGGTAAGAAACTATATTTTATCTGAACTTCCAGGTGATGAGGTATGGCCATCACATCTGAACAGACTCTGCATGGAGGCTGCTGCTTCATTTGATATGTTCACCTTCATTCAAAATTGCCCACACAAATACAGAGAAGGCTGAGACTTCTCCCCAGATTGTGTTTGCTGTTTGTCACAGCTTATCAACAGGAAAGAAAGCTTGTGCTGCTGCTAGCTTTCAGTAGCTGCAACAGAAGCCTTTTCAAAAGAGGAAGGTATAATCTTGCTTTCCTTACATAGCAGTATTTCATTTAGATTCCAGAGCATTTACAGCTCCAGCAGAGAGATATCAGCTCAGTTGCTTTGTTCCAAGTAGATTTGCAGCAGTGGCATTTGGCAATGACAATTAATAGTTAACCAGCAAAAATTACAGGAAGTATTTGACACTGAGTAATCAGGGAGATCCCAATAATTTAGTTTAACATATCCAATTTTGCAACTGCAACCATGTTTGATGGAAAATATTCGCAGTCCTTTTCTGCCAATATCTATAATAAGGATCAGAAGTGTGATGGTGTAGCTTAAGCAGTTTGAGAACTTACTGATTCCTGAGTGTTAATAACAGCTTCCATTTCAGAGCTACAGCAATTGCCTGTTAGATGGACAAATACATGTGTGTTTATATATACATTTAAAAGTTTAAAAGAAAAGTCCTGGGATCAGATTTCTCCATTTTGTAGGTTGCCGTGGAAACAGATTAGCCCTCTGAAAATAAAACCCTGTGTTTCACTATAATGCAAAGAACAATCTATAGCATGAAAGGAAAGAACAGCTGGAAGCTGCAACAGTGTAAGCTGACATGTCAGACAGTAGCCAGACAAAGTGAGCCAGGGACTGTCTGAAAAAGGGGGGGGAAGTAAGAACTAAGCACTGTCAACAAAGTCTGCAAAACAGTCCAGCTGTTCACTCTCATCATAACTAAGAAAATAAGGACAGAATTCCAGGGCTGAGGATTAAATTTATGAAGAGTAGAAAACCTGAATGGAAAGAGTGAATAGAATTTCAGACAAAACAGATCCAACACGGAGGTCTTTATTCGGAAATAACTTGGAAAGCAGAAAGCTGGGTTCTGGACAAAACACACATCCCTCCACAACCTTGCTTATGAAAAGCCAAAAGGAATCTTAATACACTGCATTAAGCAGACTTTTACAGAAAAAGTCATTTGTATAATTTCATTGTTTCAGGCTGACCATTAATGTCCTAAGCAGTTAAATGGATTTAGAGAATTTGAGAAAAAGCATATCCAGAATCACAGAAAGGGCTAAAACACGGACAAGTTTCACCACAAATCCCTGCTGAAACCTGAAATGAAAGCCTCAAAGACTTCTGATATTCTGTAAATAGCCAGTCAGCTCCTAGAACCTTAAGTGATGTCTGGTCTTCAGTTCAGACAATAGACAATTGATTCCAAGATGAACAGTTCCCAGGATTACGTGCACACTGAGCAGCATAGAGGGGAAGAGAAGTGTTAGAGAGGTTAATTCAGAGACATGCTTATCTCCCAAACAAAGGCATTCACTGGCATGGAACCTGATTAGGGACTCTTCAAGAAATACAAATAATGTCATTCACATTGCATAAGCAGCTGGGACTATGCATGGATGCATAGTTAGAAAATAATAATGAATGCACTTTCTTCTCTGTTTTGAGTTGGGTTTTATTTTGAGTAATGGCCTCTCTGTCCAATGATCTCTTAGGAGTAAAGCCAGCTAAATAGCTAGCAAGATGATAGAGTAAGAAGATGCTATGTTTCCATTGTCTGCATGATCACTCCAGGCATTCAGCAATCTGATCTGTTAACTCCTGCACCAGTAAGTACATTAGAATAAAAACCATAAATGCCTAGTGAGAAACTTCGTATTCTTTTGATGAAACTAATTATAAGTGTGGATTTCATTAGTGATAGGACAGCTCAGAAATATCATTCATAGTTATTCATCCATGCTCTGGTACCCAAAGATAACATTTGCAAATACCATGCTAATAATAGGATAAACGGGTTGAACTAATATCCAAAATAGCATGTCATCTGGGCTTTCAATATTTACATTTGATGCCACTTAAACAAGGAGAGTGCAATGAAGAAGAGCACAAGATATACTAAGCTTTCATAAACATCTCACTATTATCATTGTCATGGTGCATTTGTATATATAATCTACTAGTTGTTGCTTTTGATTATGTCCAGCAGCATCATCACCTTTGCCAAACATGCTTTTAAGTTTCTTAATCTGCTTGCTTTTTTGCCTTTTTTGATTTATTTTGGTAGATAATGAAACACTCCATCCATCTCTCCTGACTTTCACAGTGCTTCTGCATGTTTCGCTTGCCACCCTCTTAGCCTGCAACATTACAGCTCTAATCATAAAGAGGTCAGGTTTCCATGGAAAATGTGTGACTCTTACAACATACCCTCCAAACGCAATCCTGGACATTGTGCCTGCTGAGAAAAGAAACCCTTGTTAAAACTCCACACCTCTCACTGCTAAAGTCCTGCAATTTCAGCTTTGGTCCAGTGAAAAGGTGTCCTGACAGCCCATCAGAACTGCAGACACATGGGGATTATCTTTCTCCCAGCTTACTCAGAGCTGAGGTCAATATGAGCACTAAAGCTAACGGCCCGCAGGAGCAGGTTGGCAGCTGTTTATGATAAGAGCCCCTGGATTCAGACTGGCAAGCAAAAGCTGAGATTAGAGGGAGAGTCGAATTGGTCAGACTTTTGCATGTATGTGTAGGCTGCACATCAGAGTGGAAAGTGGGAGGACAGTAGTTTAAATTGTGTCGTGTCCTGGGGAATAAAGCTTAAGGTTCTGCTGTACTTCTTCTTAGGAGCGTTTTTCAACTTCTCTTGCTCAGTGGCAGCGGCCTTATCAGAAAAGTAACTGCACTGGATGGGTGTTGAACTTGTCGACACTGTCCCACAGAAGCTTGGCTGACTCATGTGTGCTCTGAGGAAAGCAAATCACAGATACATGCATTGACTTCCACTGCAGCTTGCTGTGCTTTAAATCAGGGCAGAATTTACTGTTTCCCCAAGCACTTTGGTAGAGTGAGGAGAAACATGGACTATCAGCTGCCTTGTCTTCCCTGCAGCACTACACACAGCAAGTCACACATGAGACCCTCAACCAGGATCCAAGACACCAGAAATGTCATCCCTGCTGATGCATTGATTTTCCCTCAATGTTACTCATTATGATGAGAGTAATGTGTCCCCCAGCTCCAATGATGAATAGGCATTAATGACTTGCAATTATTTATTGATTCAATCAATTGGCTGTGAACTTGCCCTCTTTCTTTTCTTCCTGATCTGTCTGCAAATACCCCTAGGTCCGGTGTCTGAGCATCACTGGCAATATCCTTTTAGACTGTGTTTATCTGATGCAGTGATTCAAAATTCAAGGTACATTGGTCATATTAACATGGTAGCTCTTGTAAGGTTTTTTGTATTTTCTTGTTCCTTGAGTACAGCAAGGAACTTGCATCTTCTTATGATGAATGTCACACATTTTACTGACTTGTATTAGATTGGCTGCTTGAGATTTTGTCATGCTGTCATTTATATGTGTGTTGAAACTCATCTGGTGGGTTTCAAGTCCACTCAGTTGGCCCTGCACAGTGCCTTTGATACCATAAGATTTTCAGAAGCAGTACCCATTGTTACAGCAGTGCAGATTGAGGACTGTAGGTTGACAACTGTGCTACAGGTCCAGGAGAGGCCATAATGACAATTTTATGTGTAGTACTTCTTGCATACGGTCATATGAGTCATAACCACAACCTCCAAAACATTTTCAGTGTTATTGCATTTTCCATTTAGGATTCATCTACAACCTCAATTCTAGAGGGCAGAAGAAATGCCTTCACAGTGGGTATCCATCGGTATCCTTCTCCAGCTCCAGGTGGACATAACCTGTAGTTCCTCTTCAATGCACACAACTGTGGCCATGTCAGTACCTGGTAAACTGTGTGTAATCTGGGTATGAATCTCCAGACTGTGTCTGAATGAGCAAGTAGGAGAAGAAAGGGGTATGTAGGATGGAGAAGATGCCACCAAGCACCCATCATCCACATTATAGACATCTAAGGGTCTCATTAGAGACTACTTCCACCCTGGTCTTCTGGACCCTGGCAGATGGAGTGTGCTACTTGTGCACATTTTCTGTGTCAGTGCTATCCAAGAAGAATCCAGCTCAAGTTCTCCAAGGTTCTTCTGCAATGTGAACCAAAGCATGGACAGGGAGATTCTGTTCCAAAGCAGGATCCTGATCTATATGAAAATGCTAATGCCAACACATTACCTGAATCCCAGACTGTTTCTTGGTATGGAGTCCAATATGCAGGGTACTGCGCATTTCTGCAATATTATACTTTTTTGCCATTCAGAATATACTGGCTGCATGCACACTGGGAACAGTGCTCTGCCTGTGTTTGCACCTGAATAATAGTTAGGAATAACTTAGGAGAACAGTATTTTGACATGAGCCAAAAGCATGCCAAGAACCACTTTTAAAATGTAACCTTTAAACAATGTAGATGACAGAGCTCAAGTACCTTGACTACGCTGCTTGGCAGGGTTTAGTGCTGGTACAGATGTAGTCCTGGTTTCACGTGTCTCTGTCAGGGTGCTCCTGAAAGATTGCAGTACTAATGCCCTGACGCAAATCAGATAGCAAAGTCATGAGCAAACCCAAAGCTTTGGTGGGGTGAATATTTTGCTCCCCATTTTGTTGGGCTACGCAACATCAAGAACAGCATTTGGCCTTTGGTTAAAAAGCCGTAACTGAGCTAAAATTTTAACTGTGATCTGCACTGAAATTCTTTATGTTAAAAATGCCTGAAATCTGTATTGTCATTTTAAAGGGATTGTCAGAAGTAATAGCCTGGTCGCCTTCAACAAAGAACAATCAGATCTTAGAGCGAGTTTGCAAAAGTCATTAGAAAAGTGGTTGGAATTGATTAGTTGCTGGTGTCTCCTTTTTCCTTTATCTTCCCAAGCAGTAGTCATTTCACCAGAGTAACTGATGTTAAGAAATACTGGAAATTGCATCTACTGGGAAAATGCCACTTTTCCATATTGGGAAGGACTGAAACACCACTTTGTAGCTGCCCTCATGGTAGCAGACATTGGTCCAGTACATAGCAGCACGTCTCATCTCCTCCCACATTTCTGTTGACTTCTCTTCCCTTGCACTCAGGAAAGCATAACTGCTTCCTACTGCCCTTCCTCGTCAGGGCTTGGACCTACAAAAGCAGAAGAAACAAGATTCACAGTCTCAGCCTGCAGTAAGAGAAAATGACCTTGAGATCCCACCTCAGTATGCTTCAAAGCAGGAGCTTTGAGGGCAAAAGATGGAAAATCCTGACTCAGCTGAATATGAATGCATTGTTTTCTTTGTACTGGGGCATACTAAAACCATGTTAGCATCTCCTGACCTGTACCATTATCTCAGTTGCCCATGTGAAATAAAGAAAAGAGGCTTCTTTGCAGAGCAACTGCCTGAATGTTATATTCTTGCTTTACACATTACTGTAGTTGGAGGAGAAAAAAAATAAAGAACTTGCAGATAGCAGTCAGGAATCCATAAAATGAGAAATGAAGAGAGTGTGGCACAAAATTTGTTTCAAACAGCATTTTAATTTTCAGGTTCTGTAAATAACACAAGGTAAGGAATTCCACATACTGCATTGGGCTGATAGATAAAGTTGGAGCTGTTTCAGGAGATGATGGATGGACCCCATTGTTAGCTACGGTAGGCTAGGACAGAGGAGATATGAATCCTGCTGACAGCACTGCCAAAAATTTCTGTCATGATGTCAGATGTTCCACTTAATCTCTTGCTACCTCAGCTCCTCTGCTCCAAGATGGGGATGCTGATGGGTAATTTTTTTTCTTTGTGCTGTGAGTGGCCTATCATGTATTTGTACAGCAGCTGGTGTGATAGAGCAAGCCTGGACTGGCTGAGGGTGCACCACAGGAAACCAACACAGAACACAGTCAAAATACCTCAGCTCCACATGTACATCCCAAAGTACTGTATAAATCTAAGTTAGACAGGTTTTCATTCTTCTTCCTTCATCCTCCACCCAGAATCCTGCAACTAGATGATCTTAAGGTCCTTTCCAACCCTAACTAATCTATGATACTACGATTCAGCAAGCTTAGCTTTCCACCTAACTCTTAACCCAGGGCAGTTGACATACCACTGCTGCCCAATTACTGAATTTGTGGGAAGAAAAGCCTCTTGTGTTTTGTTTGTACTGACACCACACTGCAGCTTCACCCTCTCCCCATCTCACAGGGGGTTTCAAGGCAGATGTTATTAGAGCACCCGAATTTCCTCTGAACAAAAAGCATCCTTGGAGAACATGTGACTTTTTAAGGCACTGGGGTGTAATAAACTTAGTGGTCCCAAGTGTCTCCAAGGATATATTGTTAAAAAGGGCAGATGGAACAGGTGTGTGATGAGATCGTATATTTTCCTGCTTCCTTTGGAATCCTCTATTTTGACAAAAGAGTAGGTCATGCCCTACATTGCTCTTCCCTGTTTGTTGCTAATTTCCACAGTTCCTATCACCAGGGAATCCCGACCTCTCTGTTCCCAGAACTGGAAAAAGCACATAAATTGCAGGTGCCACCCACCCTGGTGTTTTTCAGATTATAATGACTGTTGCTGCAACTGTTGCCATCAACCATACCCAGAACAGCTGCTCAAGCTGACAAAATAGAGGCACTGACAAAAAAATTGACAAAAAAAAAAATAAAACAAAGCCAAACCAGAACAAAATAGATTAGGCCAAGTGAAGGACAAAGCTGAGCATCCCAAAGTCCACGCCATGCTCAAGCTGAAGCCATGCCCAACAGAAAAAAGCATGGATGATCCTTGTCCTCAGTCATGAAATGGGTTAAAGGATGCACCCTCAGATGGGTCCTCTTCCTCCAGCAGCCACCAGCAGACCTTGGAATTCCAGGGATTCCTTACTCTTCCCTATGACAGGCCATGTTTATACCTTTTTAGAGGAAAAGCATGAATTTGAGAGGGCTGCATAAGGCAATAAGGGATGAGGATCCCTGGTAGTGGTACACTTGAAAGGCAACAAATACTATCACGTCTTACAACACCTATTAAATCTCCTGGAGAAGTTCTTGGTTCATATGCTGACAATAGCTTGCTACCATAAGCCTAGTGTGATTGCTACCACTATGACACTAAGATTGTGGTTGCATCACTGTTTTGTGCATTTAGCATTGCAGTAGATGTACAGTATTGGCGCATTGCTAATTGCCAGCTACTTGTTTCTGCATCTACTCTTTGTTTTCCATCTTTTCATGGCAGTTTCTTCCCACTCCTCATTTCCTCATCAGAGCCAGGGACTCCTGTCACAAACCAATTTCTGAACCTTGTCTTCTATTGTCTTGTACCTCCTTATGTCTGGAAAAATATCCAGACCTTCTCTAATCCCTGATCTTATAGAACAGCTTTATCCCAACCCATTCTTCCAGCTATTGATGGAACAGGCACACTAGTAACTGAGAAGTTTATAATTGAAAACAAGATAACTTGTTGTTGCTGCTATAAAATAGTCACCCATTTTTACTTCATAAAAAGCAAGAGCTGAAAATGGCAGTATATGGGTCACTGTTATAACATTTTATGTGTATGCATGAGTACTAGTTTGGGCTTTTTGTTATTTGTCAAATCTACATCACATGGTTATTTTTATAATGTCTGTGAATCATGGATTTTCCTTCCAGAAAATCAGCACAGCCTTCCAGGCTCTGAGGCAGGTAGCAATTACTGTAATTTAGCTTCAGCCTTAGCAGGGTTTTATGGTTTCTGGGAATAAATGATTTTTTGATACCCCCCCTCCCCCCCCCCCCCCCCAAAAAAAAAAAAAAAAAGCAGTAAAGAAGAAAAATCAATCAGGTTAACTCAGCAAATTCCCTTTTTTGGTCCTGTCTTTCCAATCCTCAAGAAATGATAAAATGTTTTTGGCTCAAACAACTCAACCCTAAAGAAAGATTTCGGTTAATTTTTAAGTATTTCTAAAGTTGGGTTAGTTTGGGTTCTTTCCAATTTAAACTTGCAAAACCATCACTTCAAAACAGGAATTCCATTAATTTAGAAAATATTTTTTTAATCTACTTGATTTTCTCAGTCTTCAGAAACCTAATTATTTGCTTAATTTAACCTGAATTAGTTCATCTTGTTCTTACTTTGAGGAAAAATCTTCATTGACCACAAAAACATTGTAATACTCTACCCATGCTTAGAAAGGATATTGGGTGAGACAGATCTGGGTTTCAGAATGCTTGGGGTGCTTCTACAAGGGGAGCTGCTGATAGTCCCTGCACTGATTGTTCTTCAGCTCTGCCACGCTGTGAGCCAGGTATGGTCCAAGAGCAGAGCAGCTACCTCAACAAAGCTGCACCTCCGAGCATCTCTGGACTTTTTACCCCCAGATATGATCTCTTTCTATATGGCACAAAGGAAAATGGAAGTGAGCAAGGGATTTAAAGGAATTTTATATTTCTAATCGCCATTCATCTTTCAGCCTGCTCCTTTCACTTCCAGCTAGGCATGGAGGTTACAGCAGGAAGGGAAAACTGGGGCTGGCACACAGGAGGGTTTGCCCCAGACAAGGGACAAGGCCAAGTTAATTCAGCTGAAAAGCTCTGGAGCCTACTCACCTCCTAACCTAGAGCTCATAGACTCCTCTGCTGGCTTTTTCCATGTAGAGATATTCTCTGTAAATCTCTGTGCCACATGCTGCGACCTTTATAACTGTCAAAATCCTCTCAAACCCTTTCTTTTCTGGCATTGCTGTGTGCTAGCTGTCCCCCTAAAAATGAGAAAAAGCAATAGAAATAAGTACAACAAAAAGAAATCAAGAAAAAGGTATCCCAGTAGAAAAAAAGAATAATAACTGCTGCACAATTAACAAGGAAGAGATTCCTGGTTTGGAAGTTCCCCATGCATATGTCACATAGTCTTAATGTTGACATTTATCACACTGCAGACTTTGAAGAAGGGAAGTCCAGAAATAAAACAATATATTTTGAAGGCAGATAATCCAATTAATTCATTATTAAACAATGCTTCTGGACTATCTAAAACCAGCATGGTCCCTGGCAATGTCAGGTTCATTAGAAAGCTTCTTCCATCGCTAAACAGTTGGAGCAGTGCATTGTGACATTAGTTAGGAACAGTGGTGAGAAATCCCCTCTTTTACACAGCTGTGGGTGTGCATGATTAAAAAATAAATACGGGATCCATTTTCCAGCTGCTTCTAGGACAAAAAAAGGGAAATATTGCCAAATTTAGGAAAATTTCTATTTTACTCCATTCCAGCTAATTTTAATATAGATTTTTGTAAACCCCCAAAATAGAAAGACAAATCCTTTAGATAGTGTACCAAGTGGGAGACAAAAAAAGAAGACTGAAAAGATCTTTAAACAACAAAGCATATACTGCACCCTCAATACAGGTGTGAGAGGGCTGTTAGGAGAGGGGAAAAAAGTGTGAGGCCAGACTGAATGTCTTCACTGGGTCTGATCAGTTTATTCCAGCAGAACCAATTTTCCATTAGCAAATGTGATTACTTCTGTATTGATGCATTCTGTGAAAACATGGAGAAATTGATTATGTTTTTGTGGGGAAAACCAAGAAAAGATTTCTAATGTCTCTAAAAGTTTGTTTTCTTATAGTGAGATACTTTGGATCTTGCTTCAGCATTCATACTGTACTGAAGTTAGTCTCATTCTTGCATATATTTATATTATAATTAATATTGTATAGCATGTTTGACTTACATTAGAATGCTGTAAAAAATTAAACACTTGCAACTAATTGAACTTCATTATGCTGGCAACTTTATTCTGTATTTCATGGTTCGATTTTGCTTCAGAGCAAAAAAACAAGCATGGTCTCTAAGCACAAAGCTCCCTTTTGCAACCTGGTCTGTAATTTAGGCACATTCAGGTGCAGCGGAACATATAGAAGATGAAAACATATTCCTAGCAAGGAATTTGCCTAAATCCATAATTCTTTTGCAAACTCCAGGTCTCTATGTACTCTTAGGCATTAAAATTCCTCTGTAAATCTAGCCAAGGGAAGCTTCTGCCTGAGGCCATTCAGTGCCAACTTTGTTCTTCCAAGGAAACTGGTGGTGGTAGTGGCTCTACCTGATGGAGAGAAGAGGTTCCATGTTGCTGTCAACCCGCTCCAGTCAGCTGGCTGGAAGGGATGCTGCCTGCCCTGGAGGGACAACCACACCATTGTCCTTGGTGATCATTTTCTCTGGAACATGTGGGGAATGTCTATATACAACAGCAGCAGGTAAAACATCTGCTCCACTTTCTGCACTCATGTCCTCCAGAGCTGAATGGTGAGTTTTGCCCCCTGCTTTGCAACCATGTTGGCACATAATTGAAGACATGAGTGTGGAATTGGGAACATGCAGAGGTTGCACTTGGAACTCTGGAACTGGAAGCCAGGCTTTGAAGGGATTAGATGGCTAATTCTCATTGAAAACAGTGGGAATTTGACAGGCAAACACCTTTGAAAATGTCAGACTTCTTTTAGCAGACATCAAAATAAAATGTGTGAGTCTTTCAACATATCATCAGACTTACAAAAATAACTGGCTTAGGTAAGTAAGTTTTCACTGGAATTTTCTCAGATTTCTGAGTGCATTTTTGTATTACATTCACACATATATCTTGTCGATAGCCAAAATGTAAATAACCATCTGGAAATTCATCCAGGGCACTAGCAGCTATTTTTTTTTTTTCCCTTAATGATACAGAATTGTTGACAATCGCACACAGCTGTAAGTCTTCAATGGCAGCTTACCCCTTACCATACTGAAGGGGAACTGACAGGTCTCTTTACTCCCCAGTTAAACATGTGATGGTAGCATTTACAGGAGAAACAAAGTCTCATTGTGGCCTTTAAAGTCTATCATCTGGGCTGCTAGATGGAATTACAACACCTGAGATATTAGCACATACCAATTCTCAGGCAACAGAATCTTACCTGTGTTAACATGAGTGTCTTCTCTCTACTTACCTCATCTGGTACTCATTGTTGGATGCTGCTATCAAGGCAAATTATCACTTTTCTGGATGGAACCATCTGTGTTTCTTGGCTCTTATTGGATGAGGAAGATCCTAAAAATAATTGATGAAGCCATGAGAATCACAAGTTGTAACTTCTACCACTGATCAGTGGCAGATTGAATCTGTCCTTGGTCACCTCTGAGCTGTAGTCCCAGGTATGATTTCTGCTGGTGGTAGTGATTGTGCTGGAGTACAAAAAACTTGTGCTGGAGTACAAACAACAAGATATTTCTGGCAGGAAGGACAGTAGCCTCAGCTAATCCTGTGAGTACTGCTACTACTAGTAGTACTCAGAGCTAGAGTGTCAGCTACTAACGCACCTATGCACACTTACATGTAGACATCTAAATAGAGGTGTCTGAATTTTTAGACAGGACCACCCCTATATTGTAGACACCTCTCAGGGAATCTAGTTGCCTAAATAGGTCTAGCAACCTGTCTTTAAGCAGCTAAAACATACCAAAGCGATATGAGATAAACTCTAAACAGAAACTTTACTAGGACAGAGAATGTTGGTTCAGTCCATCTTCAACTGCAGTCTATAGCATAACACACGTATTTATGGTTTTTAATATCTTTTTCTTCTTGCACATTCCATTTTGTTGATGAAGATAAATGCAGGTAAATACATAATAGCATCTTCTAGATAAAATGTAAGGTAGTCTTCCTCCATCAGGCTTTGCTAGAACTTCAGTTTTAAAAAAAAACCTTCATATACTGTATATGTCACTTCTTGTAAACTCCACTTTAATTTTCATTTAAGTGCCATTTAATCATTGTATCATTGAATCAAATTCATCAGTACCTCTGGAAAACATTATCTGTCTTTTCCAATATAAAAGTACCTCCTTTAATGTTCTATTATTTAATTTAACCCATTACGTCTGTTCTTTCCTACAAAATGTACCGTAGTTTGGTTCCACGAAGGAAGGTGAGCAAAAAACCTAGACTCATAATACTGGAGACAGTCAGATGCTTTCTTTTTGGTCTGTGTTTTTGTTGGGTTTCATTTGTTTGTTTGTTTTTTCTCTCTTAAACAATCCTAAAATAATTTCCAGCAAGCCTGCTGAAGAGAAGGAATTAGACAAATGGCCATGGTTCAGAAAAAAACAGCTTTGAAATGTAGTGGGGTTGTGTTATTACACAGTGCTCCTGCTTACAGCCAGCATATTTCCTCTTTATTGTAAGGCAGAGTTCAGGCTCTGTGTATTTCCTATTGAGCCAGACGCTGCTCCTCTTCCATTTAACTCTTTTTTATATGAAAGCATTTTACCTGCCAGTGAGTTTATTATTGAGACATCTTCCCCATGGCTTGAAGGATTTGTTTATTTGAGGTTTTTAAAGACTGTTCCCATCTTTATCTTCTTTGCTTGCAGGGAAAGAGATCAAATCTAGGTGAAATTACCCCTGTGTGGTAGAGTTGCATCACCCCTTGTGACCCTATAGATCCAGTCATGTTGCCTGTGCATCTTAGATGCGCCTGCCATACGTATCAACAGAATATCTGCAAGATGGTGGATTTGCAAGGCAGTCATGTCTTAGAGAACCAGTCCTCGTTCACAGTGAGGAAATCCTGAGCTAGGAAAGACTAAAAGCACATAAAACCCATACCATGTCAGGGTTTTACAACAAGTGGTGTGTGAAGAATCCGAAAGGGGATAATGATAGCATCAAACAAAACAGCTCTCCGCAGTCATCAGCATAGCCCTGATGCAGTTCTGCCCCGTACTAGTATGCATGCTCCCATCCAGTCACCACTTTTTGGAGAGAAAAAAGCTCAGGCATAGGCATGTGAGCAGCAAGCTCTGCCATGCCGTTCCTCGGAGAGCCCTGAGAAAATAGTCATTTACCCTTTTTGCTTACTGGTATGAACATCACCCTAGCAACTAAATCAATTTTCTACAAAGATCCAGTGAAGCCTCTAAGCAATTGCTTCATCTGGATGAGTTCCTACTCACAGCTCCTGGTGGGACTTTTTTCACACGATTTACTGGCCTAAAGGCTTTGTTATATTGAGACCTAAGCAAATATTGAGACCAGAATCGGGGATAAACTTTCTAGACAGAAATAACCACTATGGATTCTTAAGAAAAACAACCAAAACAAATCAGGTTTTTATTCTTTAACCCAACATAAAAATATTTCTTGTATTTCTTCTCCCTGCTCCTGACATTTTCTCACATTTTACTGAAGGAAGCTTCTGCTCTGCTCAGAGAAGCTTTTAGAAACTTCCATTCTTCATTTTTCTTTTCTGATCAAACTTGTAGCTGTATCAAAGCTTGAAGGATCTAGATTTACTAACCTCAGGTGTAACCCAGCATAAATGTATAGTTCTGTGTTACTGCTGTGTCGTGGTTTAAGCCATAAATCAGCCACGCAGTTTGTTCACTCACTTCCCCTTTTTTCTTCCCTCTGCTCCTGGAG